>JAWQUT010000725.1:106066-118483 GCA_033807755.1 Ellobium chinense
TATAAGCTGGTTACAGTACTGAATGCTGTAGCTATAAATAGAAAAATTATGGAACTCCTGATCATTATGCAGTGTGTAATGTGGTAAAAAAACTGCACTGTTTTGTTCTTTGCCCAAAAAGGGCCAGTACAGTGGAACCTCAATCTAATCAGTTTTCATGTAATAAATATACCTTGTTAGTAAAAATGTTAAGAATGAATTTCACATGTACGAATTAACTATTCCTTCATTTCATTCTTACTGTGGACCCCAAATATTAAGTACACGTCATAATAAGTATGCTTTTCCCATACACCATGGGCATATAATTTATTGAGGTTCAATATGGAATCTTTGCTGAGTTAGGTTAGACTTACTCTGTTGCTCATAGTCAGTGCCAGCGTTGTTGCATCTATCGTTGCTCACCCAGCAGATACGGTGAAGACCAAAGTGGACAGTGACGTCCTCATGATAAAGGCTGCGTTCTCTCAGCTCTATCCAGAAATTGGTGGTTAGTCCCACAATCACAAGCATTGCAGCCAAGTAGATGACACCCACACATGATGCTAATAACACAGTCCGTTGCGTGATCGTCTGGAAAATGTAAGGAGATTATAGAATAGAAAATCATGTAAAGCACAAAATTGAAAGTGTACTGTTTGCATGAATTTAGGTTTAAATGGCTAAGCACACAGCAATTAGGTATTTTCAGCTCCATCACGTGACCTAGGAAATCGTGCTCACACGTTGGTTTGTTTACATGCTCTGCTTATATATGATTACTCGTCATTTATCAAAATAGCCTAGCAATCCCTAGATCACGTGGTGTAACTGACCCGTCTGAAAATACCTCATTCTAGCAAAATCTGAGTGGTTACGAGCACTTGCACACAGGCTTTTACTTTTACCTACTACAAACAAATTATAACTGACTGTGAAGTGTGATCTAGATTTATATTTGACTGGGATGGCAAGAAAGGCATTAAATGCATGAAGAAATATGAGAAATACTGTAACTGAGCATGTAAGTGTCGTCGTAAGCTACAATAACAAAGCTACAATAACAAGGTCAGTACCGAGTCTTGAGTGTTTCCACTAGTCTACACCTCAATGAATTAGGATCAGTCCATAAAGCAAAATCACAGATCCAGATGAGTATTCCTAGTTAGTAGCCTGTCTGCTTGCTGCCATCCTCTTTTCCCCAGCTCTCACATCTATTCTAATGCCTGGCAATTTTCAACAGCTCACACAAAACAGCCCAACTTGACTAGTCTAGACTACTAGATTTATCATGACTCTCGAAACCTGGATGTTATTGTTAAGATGCAATTCAATTCATAACCATGAATGATCGGAGATTTTTTTGAACATGTGCTGTATACTTTTCTTGGATAAGAAGAATACTGCTGCCCCAAAAAAAGAAAAACAACTCACCACACACCCACACGCCATTTTCGTCTTCAAAACCAAACACGGAAGTAACACACCTGAGGGCAGGTGAAAATGGCGAAGATAAGGGTTACGTTTCCTTGCTTGGCGTTGTTGACAGTTGACGCTCAGGTAAACCGGTCCGCATTTTCTGTTGAATCCAAAATATTTTCTCCACAGCATGCGTTTATTGTGAATTAAAAAGAAATAGGAAATAAAGAAGGAATGGCTGCACAGATTGTCACTTTGTAACAAAGATTTGCAAATCCATTACAAAAAAGCCTCATGAAAGGACGAAAGCATCTTGCCAGAACAATACCTGTTACAATATAATACAGCACTCCAGTTTATGGAAGTAGGCAATTTATCCTCTGTCACCGTAAGGTACTGTGTGCGATCGTGGACGATTCGGTGATTATCGTTATTCGATACTCAGAACACTTTTGTATGTGTTGATAACAGTGCCGTTTATTTATAACAGTTATTATTTGATCACTGCAGTGAAATCTGCTTTCTAGCAAAGCAAGACCTTACTTTTCTTTTTCTCCTTCCTTTGTGTTTGTGACGTAGTTATGTTGAATAAAGACTTACAAATCGAGTCCTTTGTTGAAGCATTTTGGCAAGAAGGAAAGGACCGACGAAATTATAATAAAAAGAACCAGAAAAACTTCTCTGTAAATGTTGGAAAAATATTCATGGCTTGCGACAAAATGGCCAGTGTGAAGGGGAAGGGGCGACCCAACTTGTACTAAGAAAAATGAAGCTTACATGAGAATATAGAACGCGCTGAGTACTATGAATGAATTTTGTGAAAATAGATCACGCGGCGACAGGATAAGCATAATCCTCTTTATTTATTATTATATGTATTATTATGTCTAGGGACATTACCCCCTCCCCACTGAATAAGTCTGTGTGAGAGATTCTGTATATCACAGACTCGCCATAACACAGATTCCCCCCCCCCCCCCCCCCCCCCCCCCNCCCCCATCCGGTAGTACTGCTAACGACTGCCCAACAAGACCAACGCAATCAGAGCGTCCACTTAAGCCTAACTGTAATAAGAAACCAAAATGAAAATATTACCCAGTTTTGATTTGATCCCATGGGGAAACTGGTTTATAATGCTGTACTATGTTATAAATCTCATGTATAATAAAAACGCATGGAATAGTTCATATCCTCCTCTTCCCCTCTCCACTCCACTCCCAAATATCAATAGCATTAAAATGATATGAAAGGAACTCAATTTTTTTAAGGAAAATCACTGATATTCATTCTCTCTTTCTCTGTGTCTGTGTCTGTCTCCGTCTCCTCTCCCCTCCCTCGCCCCACACACATACTCTCTCGCTCTCTCTCTCTCTCTCTCTCTCTCTCTCTCTCTCTCTCTCTCAACTGTGGTGAAGGGGCCCCGCAGATTCTAAATCCATTCCTGATGCTATGGGCCCTGGGCAGCTAATCCGACCCTGGATCCTGGACATTGTGTAGTGTATTAAGAAGATGCTGATGCAGCTGTCTCAAGGATTTTCAAATTATTCTGACCAAAACCAGTGGCGGATCCAGAAATTCTCCATGGGGATGAAGGGATTTGGGGAGGAATCGAAGGGGATAGCAAGGACGTTAATTTTGTTTGATATAATTATGTGTAAGTAAGCAGATTGATAATATATGGTATACCGCTGCACGTCATCTCTTTCTTTCTTGATTTTGTGTGTGTGTGTGTGTGTGTGTGTGTGTGTGTGTGTGTGTGTGTGTGTGTGTATGTGTGTGAGTGTGTGTGTATGTGTGAGTGAGTGTGTGTGTGTTTGTGTGTGTGTGTGTGTGTGTTTATGTGTNGGGGGGGGGGGGATATGTTAACTGTTACTACTGTAACTTACTTTAAAATGCCTTTCCTTATTTTTGTTTTAACTTTTGAGTCCACTTTGTTGCCATGATAAATGGAAGTCTTGTGGCAACGGCAAGAAAAAGTTAATGAACAATATTTGCTCTTGCAATTTCCCAAATTTCTTGATCCGCAGTTGCTGTATGGCTGGAAAAAGAGGAAGTGAGGGGGATTGTACGGAATATTTCCCGAAGGCAAAAAAATAACACTCCAGAAACGTATCTAAATGAAACAGCTTAAATTCCTTTTCAAGGAGAGAACAAGCAAATCTGCCAGGCAAACACTGTGTACGGATGTCACATGGATTAATCCGCCTACTTGGAAAGCCTCGATAGACCTGTTAAATAATTATGTTCCGAATGGGTCGCTCATAAATGTAGCTCTTCAGAGAACTCCGTAAAGGACTCGCTCATTCAAGTATCGATACCATTATAATAAATAATGCCCAACAGGTTTGTTTGCATAGTAGGCTGGACCCAAGGCAGTTCAAGCAGTCATAAACACACAAATGTGCCAACAACACAGTGGACTTGATGCATCTAATTTTATACAAGTCTATTGCTGACAACCTGTTGCTACGCGGATGGAAGGGGGAAAGAAGTTCCTAACAGATCCGCAATTTGTGAACCAGATCTCCTGTAGTAGATGACCTGAAAAAACATACGGTATAAAGAAAACATGCAGCTTTTGTCAATCAATGGATCTAATCTTCTAGTAATTAATATTATAGTATCGATATTCTTTGCACAGTTGTTTTCTAGCCTGCACTGTAAAGACCAGCTGAGCCCTATGAGGGCGGCTGCATATGGAGTTTATGGCCTTCTCTAACGACAGCACCGATTCCATGACTTGTCTATGACTAAATGAACTGTATCAAGAGTGCTGTCATTAAATCATTAGACTTAGAGATAGCCGAGTTTACAAAGGTAGCAGCTTAGAAACACATAAGTGTGAATAAGTTGGCAAGTCACTCTGGTGCAATTACAAAAACATTGTAAGATGTTTAAACCAAACTATGATTACTTCTATACAATGTTTTACCTCTACATGCCAGCAGTGTGCCAGCTGGTGCCCAGATAACATAGGAAAAGCAATGTGGATACTAAATGGATTACAGCTGGGCTGTTTTATTTTATGGAAGTCAGTGGAAGTGTAGACCAACAACAAGAATCCATCCTTAGATTTTTTTCCACATATGTAAAAGCATTTATATCATACTTTCATATACTCTTAGTCTCAGTCTTGAGCACAGGCCAACATGTAATGTTTTACTATGCGAAATTCCTATGATTTTGTGTATATTGGAGTTGTCTGGCAAACTTGGAATTTGAAAAAAATATTTGTTGGGAGGTGAGTGGTGAGACTATTCAGTTTAAACCATTGCCAGGGGGTTTCTGGAATCATGATCCTTGCTGTGCTGAACGAGATGAAGGAAGGAGTTGTAAACATATAAACCTCAAAACTGATAGCCCCAGTGAGGGCGATGTCCTTTTTGTAAATATCATTTGAAGGCTAAGCAAACTGTAGAGTCAGTTCCTTGTTTTACCCAACCAAAAACTGCACCTTGTTTGGCCTGCGTGAAATCACCTACCAGAGTTCTCAGGCATGTGAAGTCACCCTGCATTGTCTGCACTCTCTCTACCTTACCCTTAGTTTACATATTTTTGTCTTTTTTAAGCTTCCACCATGAAATCAACTTCGTCGTGGCGCCACCGGTTAGCACATTTGGGCCGTCGCATGCTGCATCAGAAAGATGTGGAGGAGAGTGATTTGAAGACAGAGCTGCGGCGATGTCTCTCAACACCACAGTTGACACTCATTGGTGTTGGGAACACCATAGGTGTGGGCATCTATGTCATGTTGGGGGTCATGGCCAAAGAGAATGCTGGTTTGTATAATGCAATAAATGACTGTGTTTTATGTTTGTGTGTGGTCACTTATTTAATAATTCTGAACAGGCTTTGATTTAAGATATGCAGGAATAAATTAATTATAATGATTATAGAACTTCTTAAAGTTTGATATAGATCTGTAAAAGTATTTCTAAATTACAGTCTGGTTTTAATTCTGAGTATCCTAAGAAGTAGAAGTTTCTTTGTAAAGAAACATAGGTATCTAGTATCATAAGACTGCAGTTCTGTTAGATGTAATTTAGAGGTGGGTAAGGGACAGGGAAGAGAAAAAGTACCATATTAAACTTGCATTGTTCTGTAAGTAAGTTTGAAGTTGTTTGGAACTTTGAGTTTGATGGACAACTCAAAAGAATAATTGGAGAGTAAAACTTCTGTAGAAGTTTACAATATGTACAAGTTTGATAAAATGACACATTTTCTATTCATTTTGATACACATCTACAGAAAACTTACTGAGACTGTTATTACTATTGTTGTTACAGGGCCGTCGGTTGTGTTTTCTTTTATGACTGCCATCTTTGTGACAATGATGAACGCCTTGGTTTACGCAGAGTTTGCCACCTTCATACCACAGACAGGAGCTGCATATGTCTACATTTACAAGGTAACACATATATCTAATCACCTCAGTTTACAGTGATTCTATGTCCATTTACCAAAATCCTGGGACTCCTAAAGTGTACATAGAATAGTGCCAGGGGAAGGGTTGGGGAAGACAAAGCACCTTTGAGAGCATCTTTTTAACAAGATCTAGGGGTTGTCTTTCTTCCTTAACCTAGCTCCTAACTCTAATTCAGCTTTACCCCTAACCCCAGCACTCCACAAGATTTATACCAAAGGGTTTTACCAAACAACAGTATTCATGTAAGCTGAGATGAAGATATGCTTAATCCAAGAACTGTCTCTGTTATCGCTAGGAATCAAAAATACAGTTAGGGAAAAAAAGAGTGGCCAAGAGCTGTGCATAACGAAGACAGCGTATAACAATAATCAAATTGAAAGAGAGAGTCGGGTGAAAATGAATTGGATGTGGCCACGACTATGCAGGATTTTGAAGTGGGAACACTTGTTAAATGAGGTGGTGATTTATAATGTCGGTAATGGGTCACAAGAAAACTGTCATCATTACCTTGAATCTCATGCCCTGAAATATCCTGCACGCTCACTGTAACAATATATGGAAGTGATAGTCAAAGAGGCCCCTCCCACCCTCACTGCCCCCTCTCCCTAACCATTCTGGGATGAGAGAATAGATAGCCTCACCTTGTGTATACAACACCATGACAGAGTGTGTTCATCCATAAGATATGCAGTAGAATCTCGCTAATAAGTATTCACTTGGTGCATGGAAAAAGTATTTTATTATTGAGGTATTCTTATTGATTCAGTATTAACTTTATGAATGCAATCATAGAACAATAATAAATCTCTAAATGTGAAAAATGATACTTAATATTAGGCAAACATATTAAATGAGTACTTAATATCAAGGTTCCATTCTACTTTGTATCAGGTCCAGTACATTGTATTCAATGTACTTTGCATCAGGTCCAGTACATTGTATTCATCCTTTCTTTTATTCCTGCCCTACCCATCTTTTATGTTGTTGTTGATGGCGCAGATCCAGCTGCATCTAGACCTTTCTCCTTATGTTCAGTGTCATGAAGTTGTAGATAGAGGTCTGTTTCAGCAGGAAGTGGGGTGCCACAAGATGTATTTTGCAGGTGACCCACCATTTAAGAAAGTTTTTAATCTAATAAGTAATTCATTCATATCATCATTGGTTAATTGAGTGATTAATCAGTCAATTAATTTAGTTATTGATTGATTAATAGATTTAACCAACCAATTAGTGAGTCAGTCGGTTGGTTGGTCACTTGGTCAGTCAGTGAGTTTACATCCTTCCTTCCTTCCTTCCTTCCTTCCTTCCTTCCTTCCTTCCTTCCTTGATTGATTGATTGATTGATTGACTGACTGACTGACTGACTGACTGACTGACTGACTGACTGACTGACTGATTGATTGATTGATTCATTCATTCATTTCCAGGTTATCGGGGAGTTTGCAGCCTTCCTATGTGGCTGGGTGATGCTTATCTGTAAGTAGAGAGAGTTTTTAAATTGTTTTATGCCCTAAGAGAAATTATATTTAATACTGATCCATTTATACTTTCACTGTGATGAGTCCTTGGAGATATCTTATGTGTAGTTAATGAGTCCCTATCAGTTTGTGTGGGTCATTTTTTAAACATAATCTATCACTAAATCATTCATTTGTAAAGCAGAATACATACTGCCACATGCCTTTCCAATGTTAGGATAAGAAATTGCAAGGTTCTCATTTTCTCAGTATTGGTATTGATGTTACAGTGACCATCTCATTTAACTTCTTTTGCAGCATTTACAATGTCAGGGTCTGTTGGAGCTCGTGCCTGGAGTGGTATGGTTGACTCCTTTTTCAACAATTCCATTCAGGTTGGTGAAATTCATCTTGGCCTGTTGTGCTTCTCTAACTTTCATTTGTGGAGCTGAGGGTATCATTATTTCAGTTAGGTAAAATTCTGAGACTCTCCCACAGTATACACTTGAACATGTTTCTTAGCAATACTGTGAAACGTTTTGTGATTCCCAACTATATCTTTTAATGCTTATTATGAAAGGTGACTAGTGGTAATCCAAAAAAACAAACCTTTCATGAAGCACCTCTGAAGCCCCTATTACATACCATTTTTATTCAGCTTAAACCACAGTCTCTCTCTTTTGTAACAGATCAATGCACAGGCAAGCAATCCCCACCCCTGACTCACTTAACTGAAGGCCATACAGAAACTTGTTCTTCATTATTAATCATCTTTCATGATACGGACTACCGGGGCAAAGGACCTCTAACTTATTTCTCCTTATTATTATTTAGCATATTTTGTGTACGAAATAATAAAACAGATCTCGTGACTTAATTATTAATCATGTTAAAGGGTACTTGGGTAGTGTTATAGGCAGGTAAATGAAGAGCAAGCACCCTTGAGAAAGTTCTTGATAGTATCTGGGGCCTTTTACTTTACTCTTACATCTAATCCTAGCCTTATCCATATTGTTAGCATATTGTAAGAGATTCCAAGGAATTTACCAAATGGACATAGAAGACCTATAAAGTAAGATGCCAAAGCAAGGTCCAAAAGCTGCCCTTATTGTTGCTGAAAGTCAAAAGTACATGTTGAGGAAAACCAATGGCTATGATCAATTCATGATGATGATGGCCTGTACCAGTAACCTACCTAAGAGAGAGAGAGTCTGTTAAAAATTAATTGAGCATTATTTACGACTGAGTAGTTTTGGAAGTCTTCCTCTGAATTATTAGGCTCTGGAGATACTTCAGATACTTCCCCCTCTCCTCCCACCATTCAGCTTCATGCTTCTTCCCTTCCTTCCTATTTGTTTCTGGTGTTCCTTATTTTCTTCTGTCTATACCTGATTCTCTTATGAATGCTGCTTTGTAACTCATTATTACTACCACCAGTCGTCATGATGTCTAAGACGTTCTATCCACTTTCTCTTCCACAGGACACTACTGTTGAAATACTTGGCAATGTTCAGTTTGGCCTGCCTTTTGCACCATCTCTAGACATTCTAGCTTTCCTCTTCCAGATCACCGTTACAATCATTATCTCTTGCAACGTTCTCTGTTCCTCTATCATCAACACCATCCTGGGAATTCTCACTTCCTCTGTCCTCGTCTTTGTCTTCATTGCCGGTCTAATCTATGGAGATACAAAAAATTTCACCAATGCAGAACATGGCGGATTCTTTCCCTTTGGAATAGCTGGTGTGATCAAGGGGGCATCACTGGCCCTGTATGCCACCAGTGGGTTTGAGATCATCTCTCTTTCTGCAGAGGTTTGAGTTTTCTATAGCTTTTCTTAATGTTGTACTTATTAGAGACACGATATCACCCCAGTTTACAAGTATTCTGTGTGCATTGGTAAATTCCTGGGAATCTCCCATGGTGTACTAGGGTTAGGATTTAGGACAGGATGAGCAGAGTTTAGCAAGAGAAAGGGACTCTAGATATTGTCCAAGGACTCTCCTAATAGTGCTGCTCTTCTCTAGCCTTATGATTCAAGAATTTCTTAAAGCTGCATTGTCCTATAGACCATGTTAAACAATGTGATATCCAATTTTTCAAATAAAACACTTTTTAAAGTGTCTCTCAACATGATCTATCACCTCTGCATGCCCTAGACAACTCACATGATTACATCATGCAAAATCAGAAATCTTGAACCTACTGTGTGCATGGTGGCCATAAGCTCACATCAGATATGTTCTAGCTATACAGTCAAGCTGTCTAGCCAGTGCTCCATGGACAGATAATATAATATTGGTATGAATTTCTTATTTTCACTGCAAGTAGCAGAAGTGTCAAACAAAAGCATGCTTAGGCAATAAAAATGCAGAATACTTTACCTAGGTGACAAGGTTGAACGTAACTTTTGAATTTGGTTGACCAGGACTTTCATTGCAAGCTGAAGCCTCTGCAATTTGGAGACGGGAAATAATTCTCAACACAAGGGCCAAATCTCGGTGTCATGAGCTCCCCTAATTGCATCATAAAACATATGTGGGGTAACAGAATGATGCTTTTTCTTCGCGAAATTGGTTTGAAAAGCACTATAGATAATTCTCAGAGAGGAAAAGCACTGGAAAATGGAAAAGTATTGTTGATGCTTGTGTTCATTTTAGAAAGAGAGTTCCAAAGAGAGCATACCAAATGGACAAAGACCACTTGTAAACTGAGATGAAGATAGCTGGAAACTGTTGTTGCTTCGGTCATTCTTCTATGGCCATATTTGTTTAGTATCATACCTAGGCCATTCATCTTACCAAAATGAATTCTCATTCCCCATTTTGTTTATGAAAATATTATCACTCTAGGTGTTATAAGATGCACTCTAAGGTAAGATTCAATGGGAAGTTCTGGTTTCACAGATCAATAAGCTCACAGTATTGAAAACCTTAATGTATGAGATCCTTTTAAAAGGTGCTGCTGCTTTACAGAACAATAAGATGAGACCAGAAAAATTCACAGAACTATTTTATTATGTCCACAGGAAGCCAAAAACCCTGCCAAAGCTGTCCCACGAGCAGTTATGATGGAGCTGTGCATTGTGGGAACTGTCTACATCGGGGCTGCCATTGGGATGCTGTACCTTATTCCCTATTGGCTAATAGATCTCAGGGCACCTTTGCCGTCTGCATTTGAACACAGTGGGGTCATGTGGGGAAAGATGGTTGTTACGGTTGGTCCCATTTTTGGTATCACCAATTTGCAGATGCTGGGGCTGTATGGTCTGTCTCGAGTCTTGTACAGGATGTCGAAAGACGGTCTCTTCTTTGAGTGGTTTCTCAAAGTCAACAAGAGGACAGGTGTTCCACTAAACAGTGTTGTATGTGTTGGCTGCTTAACATCTGTATTTGCCCTGCTGTTGGATCTGTCATATATTGTGAAAATCACTGTGTTGCTGATGTTACTCAACTATATGATCGTTGGCTCTGCTCTCATCAAGTTGAAGGTTCAAGTAAGCAGCAAACAGGAACAAGCTGAGAAAAAGAAGCCACTACCAACGAGCCGTGGAAAGGCTGTAAAACATGAAAAGGATTTTTACGAGCATGAGATTGTCATCAGTGAATATGAGACTTGTGAAAGTGGTGAAAGTGGAGAGGTAGAAACAACCGGCACAGACGGAAATGCTTCAACTGATGCTTTGGTGGACTTAAGTGATGATATGAAAGGAAAAAGTGGCGTAGACAGCAGCTCAGATAAGCCACAAGCAGAGAGTAGACCTGCTGGTGATACTCAGACAGATATCAGACGTAATGACGGTCGACTCAAGAATAGATCTGAGCAGGGGATGGTGGTGTTGTCAGAGAAGGAAGATAGAGAGACCCTTGAGAAGATGAAAACTGAGAGTAGTGAAACGTTACAAGGTGAAAATAGTTTTTCTGGAAATAGTCAAAATTTTGAAGCAGGTTTTGACTGTAATGAAGATGAAAGTGATGAGGAACATACAGAGTTTCAAAAATCTTTGAAATCTGGTGATAAGGGAGATGAGATTAATCGTAATAACTCCAGCATAATTGAACATAATAAGCATTTATCTAGCTCTAAGACGAAGAAGAAAAGTTGTCGAGATCGGCTAGCAGCATACCTGTCTCCCTTTGTGCCTGGTGTTATTTCTGTTAACCAGTTACTCATCCTCCACTGGATTTGCTGCATCTCCATATCAATGCAAATTAATTTTGGGTGGGAGGACTTGGGAGCAGTCAGGACATTGGCTGTTCTATCTCTCTCCATCCTGGTGACTTTGCTGGTGATCTTTTCTGTACTGCTGTGGTCCCAGTGTGGAGTCTGCACAACCCCAGGCTTTCAGGTAGGCTTTATTGCCCTTCTCAATAAACAGCACTTGTGTATGATATCTCTCTTTAACCAATTCAGTTTCAGACCTTTTGAAATTGTATACTCTGATGTCTTAAGGCCAAGGGAATAATCAAATTTTTAGGAGAATTGAAAGTTATAGACTGGTACTATGAATGAACAAACATATTTCATTGAAATTTGATAGTAACTTCCCTTAGGCTACATTCCTGGAGGTTCTTGGAACCTATTGTTTCTTCTTCTTCGGTCCTATTAACATTTGTGTTATACTACAAACACCATAGTGATTTCGGGAAATTTCTTCCAAGGAGATCAGAGTACTTCTTTTGCCCGATCTTTTAAGGGGAAGAAAAAGGAGGGTCAGCGCCGAACATTTTTCACAAATCTCTTTCAAAAAAGGTCACCCCGAATTCTTATTTGGTCCCCAATTTTCCTTTAGGCTAGTTTTGACCACATGCAAATACATAGGCCTACACACTTTATTTTTTTTTATTTAGAAGGCTCAAATTGTACCTGAAACTTTAAAATTGGATGCTTTAATTAGGTCACAAGTCATTTTACATATTTCTACGTCCTGACACTGGCTGGCAGGATCCCAAAAGAAGAGGATTTTATATATTATTAGCAGATTAATTGGGTGGTACAAAATGAGTGATTTGGCCTTCTAATAGGTGCCTGAAACTTGGAGTAGGGAGGGGAGGGTACAACACAGCAAGTCAACTCAGTGCAACAAAGGCAGGTCCCCTGGACTGTAAATGTCTTGGTTGGGCCCCGTTCTCCCCC
>JAWQUT010000725.1:118495-130749 GCA_033807755.1 Ellobium chinense
TGCAAAACCTCTTCTTTTCTCTTCTCTTCACCCTGTCTTTGTCCACTTTTTTATTGCTGTCACCTTACCACTCCCCCCTCCTGTCCATTGCCACCCTCAGATTCTGCATATCTTTCACCACAAGGATAATTGATGGAATACAGTCAATTTCACTCCATTAATCACAATTAGCTTATTTGCACATTTAATTTCATATATTTACAAAATTTCTCAGCAAATAGACAGAATAAATCGAAAACATCTATGCTGCTCAGTGGCATCGTCAGCCTGACAGTGACATGGTTCATGCTCCTATAAAGTTATGATTAAACAACAGTTAGCAGTGCTTTCTACAAGAAGGCCATGAAACAGTAAGGGAGCAGATTAGTATACGGTCTTGAATTCTTTTGGGTCACATCATCTTGTTTGAGTTTGCTGAATTTTGAGGAATGCTTGAAGCACAAGCATAGTGAAATTAATTCGGGCCTGAAAGGTTTGCTGGAGGGAACCATGATCCATGATTACCTTACATGTGTTCAAGATATACATGCTTGACTGCTCACATACTGGCATTGTGAACCGTGAGATGTTATAGAAGGATGTTCATCTGATACGTTTTGTTAGGTATGTGTATGTATGGATTATATGAATCATATGGATCATATGGAATAAAATGTACAGTATAGCAGTGTATTGTATATTTTTATTCATCTTTTATCTTCTCTGCCCTGCAGACTCCGATGATGCCTCTTATCCCCACCATGTCTGTCTTGTCTAGCTCCATGCTGCTCTTCTCGGCTGGCGAGTCAATGGGATTTATTGAGATTGCTGCACTACTGGTTGTAGGTAGGTCAGACAAAAACTAGGTCATAGAATGAAATTTTGTCATGCATTTCTTTGTTTAAATTGTTCACCTTTCCTTTCTGTGGTTGCATTTACTAAGTTTTCATTTACGTATTTACTTTCTACTTTTCCTGAAAAGTTTAGATTGATATTGTACATTTTAGCTCAAATAAATTTTTCATTAAAATTGAAACATCAGGTTGAGGTGGTGTTTTACAATTTTCGCCTGTTTTAATATGAGATTTGATTAAGATGAAAAATAGATTTCTTGAATGGATCTCCTGCGAGTCCTCCAGGTTTTTATAGAGCAAATGCCATAGTGGAGGAAAGTCTTTTGTGCGGACCTGCCAATCATCCTGATTTTTATGGAATCATTTATATGTGATGGGGTGCAGCATGAAGATTGCAGATATCATGTAGATATGAAAGAAACAAAATGTTCTGATATTTACTTCAAAAGAAGAGTAAGCCTGCAAGACTGTAAACATGACTTATTAAATTCAGCATATTTTAAGAAGCAGTCTGTTATGTACTCTAATTTTCTTGCAAAACTCATCAGATATCTGAGCATACTAACCAATTTTTATTTTTTAATTCTCGGATGAAGAGGAAGTACAGACTAGAAATCTGGATATTTATGTTGAGTGGAAAGTCAAGTTTTAATGTACACCAGATATAGATTTATTTTTCTCAGTCTGAGCATAGCAACTGATGTTGTTGTTGATGTTGTTTATTTGGGTCTGTTTGATTCAGGATCTGTGATCTACATCACAATGGTGCTGGTAAATTACGGGACCCAGGGACAGTCGAGTGGGATCCAGGACCAGGAGGAGAAGAGGGCATTGGTCAGCGGAGAGGAGGCAGATGACGAAGTGGACTCAGAGGATGAACTGTAAAACACCAGCGATCCTACCAGTCAGTTTACCAGAAAATAATATATGTCTTAATTGTTTCAGACTTACTTGGCAAGCATAATGAGGCACAGGCCAAAATACTTTTGTCAGAATCGTTTCCAAGGTGAAGCTCCTCCTCCGTCAAACTAGCTGCATAAAAATTAAAACCAGACTTGTTATGGTGCATAGACCTGTATCATTTTGTTCATAGATGCTTGCCTTGGATGTTATTTTTTTTTAGCTTTTCCCCGTGAATGAAATTTGGTCATTATGATAATGAAAAAGAATAGGTAGCTACAGTCATATTTTCGCCAGCAATTTTAGTTTTGATGTCACTGGCAGAATCTCTTATTTCCATACATTAATTTCATTCACATACTTGAGCCAAGGAAATTCAACTCAGACCATTCAGTCTGTAAACTGAGTTATTGCTCTCATGGTCCTGGTGGCACAAGGTAAGATGGGACCTCTTTTGATCTCAAAATATTTTTGCATTGAGTTGCATTGACTCCTTGAATTGTTTTTTTATATTTTTTAAAATTCAGCTGTGACATACATCTTGATATTGCTTTGTACTAATTACCAAGATTTTTGGATAAAGTCAGCTGATGTTTTATCATGGCAATTTGTTCCTCTCTTTGCTCCTTCCATGTTCACACATAATACTCAAAATTTCTGTGGTAGGGTGAAAAAGCACAGATCTTCATGGAGATGCTTATATATTATGGGCAATTCCTTGATATATAACTAGCTTTACCATGGTTTGTTGAAGACCTGCATACTAGTCCTCTGAAATCCTGCTTAGCAGCTGCACTGACTTAGCAAGGAATTGTGTATTCTCTTCCTGTATATCTCCCTAGTCAAGTTGAGACTAATGTTCAATGTTTTCTCAGTTCAGATGGACCATAGTATGAAATGGGGCCAATTTTCATACAGGGCCCGAATATTATTTTGCATGTGTGAATATAACTTTAGTTGTATTTCATTGTGGCCCAAATGTCAGTATGGCCAAATTTGAAAAGTGACAGCTGCCACTTTGTTGTATAACATTACAAGTGTTTCATATGCAGTTTTTGGGGATGCCAAAATGACTCTGATAATTTCTTTCATACTTAATGCATTGAAGGATTTTTGATGCATACATTACTTCACAAATGCAGATTAATAGCATTTTATAAAAAAGAAAAAAAAATTGATGATTGTGGGATAATGAAGTATGAGATATTGGAAAAGTTTTTTTTTTTTTTTCTACTGCATTGCATTATGCCAGTTAGCAATGAAATTTTTGTTTGAAATTTTACATGTTTCTGATACCATGTCAAGCAGACTTCTGATTTACGAAAGCACCAGTCCAGTGCAGTTTCTAATTTGCAGAGGTGGTGATTTGATATGAGTTGTCTACATTTTGTAATACCACAAGTGATTTTCCATGTTTACCATAGAGTTACACTTTTCCTCTAAATGCGAAGAGATACAGCATCAAAATTGTACAAGGTTGGCTGTCAGATAGCTACTCATTCTTGGAGGAGCAGGAATACTGAGCTGATCCCAGATATGGAACTTTTTATTTGAAAAACAGCTGACAAAAGTTTCCGCGTGTCATAGTTTTGATTGAATAAACAAAGAATACTTGTATCCATAAGCTTGTGATTATTATCCAGTCTTATGCATACGATCACAACATTCCTTCCACATTAATTTATAGTTTTCTTTGTCTTTTTTCATGACCATTTGTTTTTTGTGACATAACCTTAACCTTAGCTTGGAAGAGAATCTTTAATACTAGTGTGATGACATTTATGAAATGTTGATACAGATATTAAACATTAAAGATAGGGCCTTTGATCTTACATGTGAATGCATTTACCAGAGGCAGGCGAAAACTCACATTGCTAAACTCTAACATGAATCAAAGCAGCCAATCCAGTGATCTGTTCCTGCAGTTGATTCCACACAAAACTCTCTTGCTAAGACAAAGTCAGGGTTATGGCATTTTGTTGGTATTCACACAGGACCGGCCACGTAGATATATGATGTATATTCAACCTGGCTGGTCCTGTGCAAAGATTGATGATTCTAGTTTTAGTTTATAATTATTTTGCAGCCAAAGATAATTCTTCTAAGATCTTTCCATCCCAGATTCTGATTTTATATTTGTTATTTTGATGTTTTGCTGTTTATTTCTTATACAATCCATTTGTTTAACATCATTCTGCATTTGCAAATTTTACATCTTATAATGCAGATTTATTTCATTGCTTGTTTCATGCAAATTTTGCGCTTCTTGGTGCGAAGTTTAGGGGTTTTAATGCAAATTTCCGCTATGACAGTATTAATAATACTCTCTAAAAATCCAGTGTTGCAGTCTCCTAGATGAAACTCATCTCAACATTCTGACTCAGCCATAATTAATCAGTGTTTATTAGAGCTGCATACGAGGTGAATAGTATTACTGTCCACATGTAATACATGTATGGTTTGAAGTGATAGATTTCTTAGACTTTCATGGATTTTCATGGCCTCGGCACCTGTAACCTAAATACACCTTTCCTCATTTGATATTCCAACCCGTATGCCTGCGATTTAAGACATGGGAATATAGTTTATTATTAATAATTTGGTCCAGTTTTGTCTTAAAGTCAGGGATTGTACTTTCAGGATTGATTTGGTTCTACAATATTTCTGCCAAATAATATTAAGTTATTTGACTGCCCATATATTGTCCAGTACAGTCTGAGCATGATAAATAAACTTGTTAAAATTGTTGCTGATGGGTAAAGGAGGCATTTCCACTGTACAGTCTGTTTATTTGTTGTTAGGTGATCCTAATGGAGCTATGTTTTGATGGTTTTAAAGCAAGACTGCAACGAAGTGTTGCTGTGCTTTTTGTATATGATGATGCTTGTGGCATTTAGGGACCTTTGGGATTTGAACTAATCTTTTTGCTGTTATGGTTTAGAGGAACATTATTATGAAAGTGGTGTTGCAATCAACTCTACAGCACATGTATTCTGCTTGATCACACTGTCGCTTAATTGCAATAGTTTTGGGTAAACAATCATTTTTAATGTGTATATATAAAAAGTAAAAAATATATGATTTCACATTTTCTGTGCTCTCATGGAGTATGAAGTTAAATTGAGTTGACAGGATTTCGACCTTCCTGCTGTTATAGTCATTGTGCTTAGGTAAATTCTCCACAATTTTGTGAAACTGAGAAAATTGCTGCCGAAAATAAGATTACAGTATATAACAAAGAGATTAGAATGCTTAACTGAAACAACACTAATTGTATATGCCCAAGAGTTTACTGAAATTCCAAACTTCAAGGGAAATAGATGATTTATTTATCTGTTCATTCCTGGCATTACTCTATTATTTTTGAAAATGTGGGTTATCAGATACAGGATATGGGCCACAGGATTTTATTCATAGTTTACTTCTGTCATAGGTATCGGTATGATGACTACAATGGTGTCTGAATATTACAATTTGAGAAGTACAAATGGACTACATTGCTTTCTGCCAATGAGATTATGTATTTTCATCCAGGGATGTAAATCTTCCCCTATATTCTACATTTTTCTGCTATTTTGATGGCCATAGGACTTCACTTTTCTGATGTCAACAGTATTTATGGTATAGTTGTCATATTTCGTTCCATGTTAAATGATGTAGTTCCCACCCAGCTTTGGTTGTGTTCTGCCATTCCCATCATTATTATTATATTATAATTTATTATTTGAACAATGAATCTAACAGTAAATGGGACTTGTCCACATTTGTTGTTGAAATTATTTATGCTGACAGTTTCTTTCTGGTACAATGTAATAAACTTGGAGGTGATTGACAGAACTAAGTCCAATTGCACTGGTGTTATTTTGTGGTGATATGGATTTATTATAATTGAAATGGATGTATTACAGTCGAGTCCATGTATGTCAAAACCGGATACCTCCAATTATTTATTAGTCGAAATAAAAAGAAATAATAGGTTTTTTTCCTTCTTTGTGTCTGTTAATTATCCTTGCATAAGACGAAGTAATTAATGCCCATTTCTGATTAGTCCAACTGCTCAGCGCTGCCACAGAGGCAAAATCACCGCCTGGCGTCTTCCCCGCGTGGTACCAAACAACGCCGACGGCTTGAAAAACAAACAAGACTGTGCCGCGGATAGAGAGAGGCAATAAAACTGGACACTGCGAGTGCCATTAACCGCACCACAATAAGTGGGGCGTGTGTATTACACCACCGCTGATAAGACAGTAGGGGGAAGAGAATGTGGGAGGGCTCGGCGGTGCTGAAAAATCGATCGATAATTAAACATCTCGGCAGCAGTGTATCCATAATGCACTGGCCCGTTGCACTGTGACGGTAAATAAACAAGAGGCTGCTCTCGTGACCTCCCTAGTGTGCTCGCTCGCTCGCGTACGGTTGACTCATCTTTATCATTTTCAACTTGAATTAAATTGAATTTGTCCTCTAAATAATGGCTTCCTCTAATCCTGTAAAGAGAAACCTCAAGACTCTTTCCATTGAGTCGAATATTAACATGCTCCAGGAAATCGACAGAGGTGCGATGTCGAAGAATGTCATAGCTGAGAAATATGGCGTTCCCGTTAGCACGCTTTCTACGATCTTGACAAACCGGGAACAAGTTGAAAAAGCGGCGGCCTCTTCATCTATTAAGCTACTACTCAGAGCGATTTCTTAGAAAAAGAAATAATCCCATTTAAAATACTTCCCCAATATGCCATCTTTAGTTACATCCCCTGTTGAATTACCCTCGTGACCTCCCCAGGGTGCTGGCTCGCTCGCATACGGTTGACCCGCCTTGGAAATCGTTAGTCGAATCCTGATTTCTCCAACTCATTGGGGTGGTCCCAGCGAATTGGAGTTAAGCGGACTCAACTGTATTACCAAGCCATTTTTAGTTTAAGGATACCATGTTGTTTATGAAGTCAGGGCTGTGATGACACATTAAAAACATTACAAAGGGCCAATATTTTTATGTCAAACTGCATTTGCAAAAATACAGCTGATCATTTTGTGTGAGTTCTATTACAGACAATTTAATGAAGAACAGAGACAACATTCTCTACAAAATTATGTGTATAAACTTTGAGAAAATATTTATCACAGTATGTGATACTGTCTGAGACTTTGTGATTGTTGCATTTTTAAAAATTCATATACTGTACTTCTTTTGTATTTTTTAAAATTACTCCTTTTGCAGTTTATAATGGAAAGGTTTGTCACTATATGTTAATTTTATTTGACTGAATACTCCTGTATTTTCTTTAATTTCTTTGCAGTTTATATCTGCACTGTCAAAATGCACAATGTTTTAGGGGCTTGATATTTTTTTTCCCCTGAGTAGTCATGACATTTAATTTTCCTTCATATTGTACGCATAATTTTTTAGTAAACCAGCGTGGCAGGAAGACTCAGAGCTAGTCATTTCTAACTACAGACCACAGGCTAAGTAAGAATGAACATTTTATAGTGTATTTTGAGTTTGCTTGTTGAATCGGCATTTATTGTTTTATTTGGAGTTTGTTTTGCAGTGTAAAGAGTGGATGGCTGAGTGTGCAGTCCTTTCATCTGAAGTTGAAACATTCCTTGTCAAAACTAGCACATATTATTTTGTTCAGTGGGATTCAGATGGCTGTGAGGGAAAAGTAGCTGTATTTCATAGCTTGCATTGCTGTTGCCATGAATTTACCTTTCTAAAAAAGCTCAGTTACAGAGTTTCCACAAGGCTAAGATAGAACAACTGATGCCAGCTTTTTATTTACTTCCTAATTCTGTTTTCCCAGTCACTATGCTTGTTTACCAATAACTATGAGTATTTAAGCATTATTTATTCAGTCATTCACCTTTAGAGCCTTACTCTTATGCCTTTGCAAATTCAGGACTGATTGTCCTGGATGGCTGATTTGGGAAGGTGAATTCATTTTTACTTGTACAATCATGTCACCTATGTCATTAAACATTCCTCATCTATAATTATTTGTATATTATTCATATATGAATCTATGAATCAAAATAATGCTCATTAGTGTAGTGCCATATATGACTTCAACAATGTCTGCTACAGTATAACGTTTTCTAGATCATTCCCAAAACAAACATGAAAAGGGACTTTCTGATACAGTGCTTTTGCTTTGCAACTGCCTGCCAGTATGGTGTTAGCACTGTGAATTGTCACCTAATCCACGTGTTCTCATGTCACAGTGTTGGAAGGCTTTGAGCAAGGTTGAAAACATCCTATCTTTGCTTCACTTTCAAGCTGCATGGCAATCTAGCATTAAACCTCAGATGTAGAACCAAAGGTTTCCTGAAACACACTTTCGAGACAGAGTCCAAACCAATCAACTGCTAGACTTGTCTTTTGGTTGAAACTAAGGAAATGGATTATTTCTGCTCTTTGTGACAGCTGTCAACAATGCAGCGGTGTAAGCTACATTTTTGCCAGAGTTAAAGCCTTGTAGTTGAGAAAATGGAGGGGCCTGATCTTGCTCCCCATCATCTCAGAAATTTTATCTCAGGATAGTACATGTACATGATGTATTCTGAAAATCCCTTAGCTGTTAGCTTGTATAGCTACTCCTTGTACACCAGGTGGATTAAATAGAGATTACTCCACCACATGGGCTAGTCTTCAGTTAATAATAGTTGGGAAAGTTAATATTAAATAGTTGTTTATCTAAACACAACACAAACATGAAACAATGTACAGCACGTGGAGTTTCGTTGCAGGTTTTTAATTTCCATTAAAATTGATAAAAGAAAGCCATGAATCTGTTATAGGAATTTACAGGATATTCCTTATGACTTAGCTTATGGTGACTCCCTTTTGATTTACACTGATATAAAAAATAGACGCAGGCAAAATATTCGTTGTTTTATAGCAATGGAACTTAATTTCCATCAACTTACGAGTTTAGGAAAAAAAAGCTTTTCAGACAAATGAAAGTATTCCTTATTTTCATCACTTACTATGGTCCCGCTACAGGTCTTATCTTGTGCAAGAGCATTACAGTTGATGTGGTTCATGGCTAATCTGGTCCTAACAGATTCGGTCTGAAGGGTGGTCTTGTTTTCAGGGTTTTACTATCGATCTACTATACAGTAAAATACATATTAAATGAGAAATCATGGACGTGGCAAACTTGCATCAAGTTCCTAATTTTCCACATGTGACTGCAGACTGTGACAGTAATTCTCAGTGGTCCATACACTGAGCTTCTAATATTCAAACACTTTGCTACATAGTGCTGTTTTATTCAAAAAGACTGTAAATGCCAGTTGAGGTCAAAATCACCCATTTACATTTTATGTAGAGCTTTATGTCCTCTATCTTTCCATCTGAATTATTTCTCTGTAGCTTTTATGGTTTCATGTAGCCAGCCCTTAGTGCTATGATAAACTGATAAAATATGCACAATGCAAGAGTTTGTGTGTGATTTGGGTCCCCAAGGTCCTTTTTGAATCATCAATATTTAACCACAAGGGGCATAAGAGTAAAGCCAGCCTAGTGACCATGGTATTCCTGGTAATGTCAATGGTTATGAGTACTGTACTGAAATTAATACTGTAACTGGTTTTGTTATATTTGTGGATGTTATCATAAAAGGGTAAATGTGTTCATTTCTACATTGTAAGCCACTGCACTGTATACCCATATTTGTTCGTATTTCACCTTCTGAATTCACTGTGCCTAGATCAAGAGCTGCCATGACTTTGATGGACTTAATTTGTTGTAATGGATGTGTGATTATCTCAGTGATTATACAGCATTCCACTAATCAGTGCAAACTTCCATTATAGACAATACATGTATTTACTGCTGCCATGGAAGAATCTTTTGATCCACAGTTAGATAAATTCTGGGTTACATGAAAGAATCTTTTGATCCACAGTTAGATCAATTCTGGGTTACATGAAAGAATCTTTTGATCCACAGTTAGATTAATTCTGGGTTACATGATTGATTATAGCACCACATCAAATGATTTCAGAGGGTATAACTGGGCTATCATTATCTCACTCGCACTTGCAGCTGATGATGTTTGCATGGTGGGGGAGGGGGAGGAAGGGGATTGTGCAAGGAATTAAGGAGGCTGATTGTTCCTGTGTTGGGTACATTGGTTTTGTGCCACCATGCACCTAAAGGCTTTGGTTTTGCACCACATCACTCAAGTGTCGTATGAGGTTAGTAGATTTTGTGTTACTGCGTAATCATTTGGCGCAAACAATCGTAACAAATGAAATCATCGGAGTAATAAATCAGAAACATGTTGAGAGCATACAAATTGACATATTTATTTCAAAATCATGATAACAAACAGCAGCTCGATGAGGACCTTATGTTGCATTGATTCCTGTTTGAGAGTCTTAGGTGCCACTTTTTATTTTACAAAGTAAACATCTTTTATTTAAAAATCTCACTGCCAAGTTACATGCATGGGAGACAACATGAATTGTTTGTATGTATGTATGTGTGTATGTGTTGCTTTTGCTGTTATCTGCTTTCTTAAGAAATATGGAGCTGTTTTTTTTTTATTGTGGTATTGTTAAACTATGGAATGAATGAAAGCTTACATATAATGCAGAATAAACTTATGTAAATGTATGAAAAGTATGTGTCTTGCTGGTTTCCTTCCTTGGTCTATATGAAAAATCGTGAAAAAGTGTCTACAAGAGATGTTTTGCACCACTGCACCACAGGAATTAACTATATATATATACATATATATATATATATATACACAGTATATCCCCTCACTCACTTTTAGCCCCTTTTCTTCACATGTGGAGCTGACTGATGCAGTTTTCTACTAAGGGCTCAAACTGTTACAAATACAAGCTTTAGCTGTTTATTTGATTGCCTCCCTTTGGGTATGTTCTTAGGGGCATGCTATATTTACACAGCTACAACCAGGATTTACTAAAAAAAAAAATGGGGGAATTGAGGGCTTGAGAGGAAGAGGGTGAAATGGAAGATAAAACCCAAATTGTGGTTATTGTCCTACCCCCACCCCCACACAAAAAAAAATCAATTATTAATGACCCCCTCCCCCAGCCCTCTTTTTACACACAAAAAAAAAACAACAAAAAAACTTTGTGGCTAAGAGTACAATTAGACCCATTAATTGAAGATGCTATTCCCAGAGAGGTTTTATCTTTCTTCAGAGTATAACAAGGATGCTCAAGCATTTAGATAGAGTTGACTCCACTTAATTGCAACTCCTTGAGAGCAGTGGGGAATACTGTGATTAACAGGACTTTTGATAACTCATTGACTGAGGTATAGAAAAGCTAGCATAATTATGCCTCAGTATAGTTGTGATTGAGTGGAAGTTGCAATTAAGCAGACAGCAATCAAGAGTCGAGGGCATGGATAATTGATCACATTTTATGGTGAACTGGTCCTCTAAGTACAATGTTTCTAAACACATGAAATCTACTTCAACTTCCCTTATCACAGGATTGAGCTATTTTCGTCCAGATGCATGTACACTGTATTTGAAGGGTTTCATGGCAAAACGCGTTATCCACCATTATGAATTTTTAGCTTATTCTACATACTTCATGTAGCAGAAGGAGTATTTAGTATACGTGTATATTCCCATTCCATAGAAGGACATTTGATCTAGATCTACATTATTTAAGACTTAAATTTCGCCTTTCACATAAAAATATGCTTTGTATCTGGTCTGTTTTGCCACAACCCCCGAATGGTGTATAATGCGTTTTGCCATGAAGCCCTTCATTTCAAAACTCAGGTCCATTTTGCCTTCTCAGTTTTTCATTGAGCCTGAGAGTTTAAGTGACCTGAGGATTTGTTTGGTTTTGGCGTCTCTGAACTTGTGTTCATTGTCCAAGCTTTTAGTGGGGGAAAATAAGTGGAGATCAGAGCGTGATTTTCTGTTCATTAAACAAAATGCATACAAGAACTGTCACCATATTCTTTAGATGTGCTTAGTATTTCTCTTTTATCTGACCAGTATCTACTGATGCTGCTCTGTAAGTGATCACGTCTCTTCAAAGAGTTGTGTATTTTCCTTCCAATCTCTGTTAAATGCCTTAAAATTTTCAGTGGGGCGGTTTTGCTAACAAATTTGCTCTCTTCTGGATCCATCAGATCTATTTTATGCCCTTTGATGGTCTGTTTAAAAAGTTGATAAAATCAAATTATACTTATTTCTCTATGAGGCAAAGGAGGAAGCTGAGCGTGCTAGAATAATCTTCCAGGAGCAAGCTAGGCTATGGCCTTGAAACCTGGAGGACTCAAACAGACAGAGCCCTGTCATGAGGCAGAAACCAGCAAGGCTAACTGATAGCCACGCGTCTATCACGACTCTAGCACACTCCGTCCGACATTTCATATCCAACTTTTAAGAGTTTGTCATCTGAGTTTTTATCTGAACTGGCATGATATACTTTATGGGTAAGACAGTAAGTATCGTGGGCAAGAGGGACAAGGCCTAGGACCAGGCCTCCAAAATGTATGTGGCCTCATCCTTCAATTCC
>JAWQUT010000725.1:130768-148971 GCA_033807755.1 Ellobium chinense
ACAAATCTTGCTATACGCCTCTGATGAGCTTATCAATGCAGCGATGCACGTTCTTAATCACGACAGACCTGATAGGCGTACGAGGACTGGCTAAAAAAAACACAACCCGAAAGTTAAGCCCTTATTAGCAAGAAAGCCTCTCGCTGGCTGCGTGGCCATTGTTAAGGATGATGGCCGTTGCACGTGTTGTCTGCCGGCCAGTCAAGTGACACGGGGTGCAAAATTCTACCGCCGCGCTCAGAGCTCGGCAAGGAGATACGTATAATAATTATATGTTATTCTATTGCTGTACACAAGCGAAGCGAGCAGACGGTAGAATAAATGATGTCACCGCATCACGAAGATTAATGGTAGGATGCATCTATGCTACAGTAAAGAGATGGGCTGCTGAATGTAAGAGGGACAGAGAAAGCTTTACAACTGAATCACGAGTTGAATCACGACCAATAAGGCCCCCAAGAGCAACAAGCCAAGAAAACGTTGATCGTGTGCATGACAATGCAGCTGTGACGGCAGACTCACCATGCAAGATAATATTGCCAGTCTTACTGGCATCGCCCATGAGCGAGTTGAATGACATTAGTTTGAGGATGGTTATGCATGAAGTGGATGCCTCCATTCTGAGAGAAGATCAGGAGAGTATATCATTTATGATGTCCATTGCAACATTTTGAGACAGAATCAGTTGATTTTCTTTGAAGATTTATCACTATGAATGAGAGCTGAGTCCCCCAGAGATTATAGCTGGCCTACAATACCAGCATGAAGGCACCCGCAGTCGCCGACGTCAATGAAGGCCTAAGCTGTTCCATCTGCTGGCAAGATAATGGCACTGGTTTCATAGGATTTCAAAGATGTCATACTTATCGACTGTCTTTTTAAGAAAGGTCAAACTATAATTGGGGAGTAGGTCTGGGGTCCAGATCTGCTGAGACAGTAATGTGAAGACGTCAAGGCCAAACTTCATGGAATGTGAAGCGATATGGCCACACTCTATCTAAAGGTCGTGGGTTCGATTTCCGACCATAGTCGTATTATGAGTGCCGTGGGAAAGCATTTCATTTACAGTTTCCTCAATCAGCTAGTCTGTAAAATGAATATCTGGCTATAGGCAATGGAAGATATTGTCAGAATGCTAATGATCAGCGCCTGTAAATGGCTGCGGCACTGTATGGTCCCCAGGAGGTAGAGAAAGTCTTAAGACTGACAGGCTTCACATGATCGGTAATTAGCCTGGATACAAGACTTGTAAACCACATTATTATTATTAGTACCGGGTAGTAATGCTTACAAAAAAGGAAATTGTTTCAACAAAACAGGACACCAGCACATCAACTATCACTATGGCTACAGCGGAGAACATTTTCAACTCACTGATCACCATCCAAATTAATGTCCTGATCTGTCATCGCAAGACTTTCATCTCTTCTCAAACATGACAAAAGAAGTATCTGGACTACAATAATTCACAATTGATACATAATGACGTTACATGGGGCTTTGAGGATTTTTTTTTTGTTTTGAGATTGCTTCGAGATACCGTACTGAAATGGCACTGTAATAAGTGTGTAAGGGATTATGCAGAAAAGTACATGGTAATACTATTTAATGAACAAGCTCTTCATTGATAATAAGGCTCACAATTTTTCGGTCAATCCTCGTATCATCCAAAATGAAAAGTAGGCCATTTGCCTAATCGCAGAATGATGCAAGTTGTTATTTTCCTTGCTGAGGTGATGCAAACATTGTCATGTCGAAGTCACTTCTCACTAAAACAAACTGTGTAAGTGTCATATTTTCTCTTGTCGATCTAATTTTTGCAAGCCCGTCATGACGGGTTTCTGCTAAGGGTATAAGGCCATAGCGAATTCCATAGGAATCCGAAGTGATACTGGTGGACTACCGGTAAAGATAGAGCAGCTGGCAGCCCCGCCTCGTTTCTGACAGAGAAAAATAGGCCTACTATAATCGATAACCAATAATAATTGGGGGAGGTGAGTTGTAACTAGAAACAACAGCGTTCGCGTTTGCCTTGTGGATTGTTGCCTCCTGTACAAATATTTTACTGAAGTAATAAGCCCTTCGAAACGGTTTGAACGGAACCTTTTTTTTTTTTCCAGGAAGTAGCCTAAGTTTCGGGAGTGACACTCTCAATTTGCGAAATTCGCGAAAATTAGATCCTCTCGGAAACACACACACACACACACACACACACACACACACACACACACACACACACACATTTATACATATTTATATAAAATAGTTACTGCCATGCAGTAGCCTATCTTTATTATTATTATTAATTATACTGCCTTCCCCTCCCACTGACCCTGAGCCGCCGATTTCGTTGGTTAAGCACCGAGACTCACGATTATCGACCTCACCTGTACGGATATCGTAATATAGTGAGGGTAAACAAAATAATTAACTAAATTATAGATCTCGACTATGAATTAAGAACGAAAACGATTTGGCAGTTCGTCTCATTACACAACACAGATTTCGCCTGAGCGAACTCTCTTGCAGTTGAAGAGCATATTTATTCTAATTCCGTTTACCAGATGCGGAAGTGGGGCAACGAGCATTTCTTATCTCTGTTGTCGTACGATGCTGCGGCAGTCCAGTGTAATAACCGGATAGAAAACCACTAGTGCAAGGATAGTGAGGTAGGCAAAGGGTAATTCAGTGCAGGTCACAGCAATAGAAGTAGCATTTTATCGCCTACATAAACTGCATTGTCGCCCTTTGCCCTTATAGCTCTATCAATCAATAACAATTGAATAAAAACTGTTCTGTAACTGAGTAACAGTGTGACTGTACTTTAACAGTTTAAGTGTAACAACTAAACGAGTTAGAGATCTAATCTAGATCTCAAGATCTGCCTTGAAGCCACTGTAGACTGTTGCTGACAGAGATAGATCTGTCTGGGCTTATGATCAGAGACAAGCACTATGTTTATAATGAATAATAGTCCAATCAGTATCAGTGAATATCAATCACACAATAACAGAATAAGTAGATCAAGCATCAGTGAATCAGCAATCCAAAGTGTGGACATGATCTCATTACTTTTTTTGGCAGTAGAGGTTTTTGTCTATACTCAATCCAGCGACAGCGTTCTCTTGCCATTTTAAGTCTCATAATAGAGTGAGGTCACTCAGATCTTAGCAGTTGGACTTACAAGTCACAGTTTTGTAATGCGTCTGTAGACTAGTGTTTTGTTTTTTTTTCCCTCTGAATTTTCATGGAAGACAAGGTAAGAAAAATACTTTTTTTTTCGCGTCAAACTTGTGACCATAGATTTCTGAAAACTAGTGCCACCATTATATAGTATGTCAATCACATGCATCACAGTGGTGCAGTAGGGTGTGTTATATCATTGAGAATTGACAGAAAGTCACTGTACATTGACATACTTAAATGTTTTCCATGATGGTGAGTAAAAAAAAGGTTCCTTTGTCATGTTTGTAATTACTAAACATTGTTTGGGACAGCCCTGATATTTTCAGGATTCGGTTTCATGATGCTCAATTTGTATCATTACTATCAGCATGCCATAGGTACCCAGCAACATAGATCTGCCAAAGAGTACCTGACATTTTTCTGTTTAGATCAAAACTATCAATTCTTGGTCTTCATTGGTGTTCCTTGGACATGTCATAAGGATCGGTGATGGCTTGTCCCAGGAACTCATCTATTATTCACAGATTGGTTGATTGGCTTGGTTTTGTGGATAATATCTAGGGACCCTGCCTCACTTCAAGCTTAAACTGTAGTGTTCTCTTAACCCAAACACATCTTTGAAGAGTCACAAAATTTTGCCGAGTTTGATATAGACACCTACAACTTATTTTCAGTGCAGTTGTCTTTGTCTTTGTAATAATTGTTTTATGCTTATTCTTTCAGGAAACTAAATGTAAAATTGAAATTGAAGGTAGGGACTAAGGGAGTTCAGAGGATTTAGACTCAAGCTTTTGTTCTGAGCAAATTTGAAATAAAATGGCATGAGCAGTTCTAAATCTGGCATCTGTCAATGTCTGAGGTCTGGAAAGAGCAAGCCTAGACCAGGCTCGTCTTCAGATGAATGTGAGAAACAAGACGATGGATTTGGACCTTACTATCTCAGTGTGGATAAGTTGGCCACCCATAACAGAGTAAATCAAAAGAAGACCGGCATAGTTCCCATGTCCAAACCCATAGCAGTGAACCCTGCTAGAAGAGCTCTTGAAACCGACGGTTTCATCATGAGCGACAACTTGTCTGCGCCTGCTAATGTCAGCACTATACAAGGTGACACATTAATTGAGAGGAGGAAGCATGTGTCGCCACGCAATGAGGTCAGATATGGGAGAGCTGTGTCCCAGCCTGAGGAGCCGGATGATTTGAGAATGGAACATTTGAAAATTGGGGCATACAGGGAGGATGAATTGGATGGATGCGTCACCAGCGTGCTTAATGCCACGTCCAGACGCAACCAAGTGAATCAACGCAGGCAAGTCGTAGCTGCTTTTTTATTTTAGATCAGTCTTATTGAACAATACATTCCAAAGATTATTCAGTTTGTAAGGAAAATTTTAGGTAGGGAAGTATTACAATTACAATGAACTGCGCTTATACTGACATAGCATTGGGAAAGTAAATTTGATTGAGCCAAACACGTGTTGAGGTCCACAGAGGTGAGAAGAACTGAGAGAATATACTTGCCATTGAGATCTGTAAATAATGAATAAGGATTTAGAATGTTGGGTTATGAGAAGTGGAACGAAGTAGAAATCAGATCATTGCACATTTGCCTCAGTTTGACCTGAAAGCATTTGATGAGTATAGAGCCCCAGGCTTGATAGCAAAATAAAGTGAAATATTTGAGGGAATGAAACCATAGAAACTTAGGTTAGCAGAAAGCAGAACATTTTCAGAAACTTAAATTCAGAGCTGAAGAAAAAGGGCTTTTTAATAGGCACAAAGTTGTAAAAAGTGACAAAGAATTTCCCGGAGATCCAAATGTTGCTCTTGGTATCTTATAATTTTGCCATCCCTGAAAGTAAAAAAAACAAATTTATTTTCAGATTTTCATACATGGTAGTTTGTAAAGTTTGAAAATTTTGAAAGAGGAAGAATCGAGCATAGGAATTATCAGGATTTGAATGTGGAGCACTGCTTGTAAACTGAATGTGCTGCCCTCTTTGCAACAGAGACAGATCTTCTCAGATGCCAATCCTTATAAACCTCTGACAATGTTAAACTACTGACTGTTGATTCCCAGAGATATCCATTTGTAAATTAGAACTCATCCTTGTGAAACCCATCTCAATAGCTGTCAGTGTAAAATATTTCTGAATTTAGTAGGTATATAAACTAAAAACACACTGAATTATAGATCATATTCTAGCATGTTTTACAAATAAAGGATTAGCTAAGTTTCCTTACAATGAGTTTGGAATTTGGGGTCTCAGTATAGGTATGTTTTGTGAATACAGATAAGATAGGCCATTAGATCATTGTGGACAAAAGTCTTTAAATCTCACAGTAAAAGTGTCACTACTTTATCGAAGATTTGTGAAGATATTTTTGCACGATATCATAGTTAAAAAGTATATATTTTTTTACTAATTGCTACCCTTTTCATTTGTCTCTGTTTTTAGACGCAATCGCTCTTTGTATGGTGTGAGTCCACACTGCAAATTTGGCCCCAAAGGATACCTTGTGAGCTCCACAGCCCATTGCTTGTGAGTATCTTTGATACCAAACTTATTCTTACAGTTATAATTCAGTCTGCAAAGTAGCTGAAGGCAAGTGTGGAATGGGTTGACCTAGATGCAGTGCTTTCGTGGACTGATGTCAGTCACAGCTTCACATAGGGACTATCAATCCTGAGTACAGTTAACAAACAATTCTTGAAAGCATCAATATGCCCAGAATAAGAACATTCACTATACTGATGTAAGCTGTCATATTCACATGATCCAGCCTGCACCTTCTCATAACATCATAACCTGTAGTTGGTCTAGGAACATTTGAAAACATAAATTTAATGCATGAGTCTTACTTTCTTGGATGAACTGATAGAAGCGTAATTCATAATATCAGTAAAGTGTGAATAACACAATTTGAACCTTCATGCTTCAGACAGACTATCAGAGACTCCTGAAAGAATTGTAATGCATCTAATAATATTTTCATGAACACTTCTTGGAACTGATAGCAACAGTGGAGAGATAATCGGTACACCAAATTCACACGAATTAGTTGAGCATTTGAAATGGTGAATTGAAAGCAATATTGGCCATGAATGAATAATTCAGAGAACTGTCATTGTCTCCAGCCTTTTTGAAAAAAAATGTAAACCTTTGTGTGGTAACATAACTTGCCACTTGCTGTGAAAGAGAATGCCTTCCCTATGTGCCTTTTATATTCTGTCACTGTTTTCATAATGTTTAAAGAGAAGCTGGACCAACTGACAGTGGGTTAAATGTTATTGTCTGGTCACTCTTAGAAAATGAACTTCCAGGAGCTGCAGCTCCTCTTTGCTGACTTGTTTCTCCTAGAATTGATTAGCTCCCATTGTGCTTTAACTACTTAAAAGCCTTCAGATATCTCACACTGCACTCAAATGAAGCAGATAAAATGCTGGAAATCCTCAGATTGCTTATTACTTGACCGAAGTTTAATGTTGTAAACCTATAGATGTTGTTTACTGCATTCAAATGAGGCAGATGTATATATTGTAATTCTTTAAACTTCCAGAAATTAGTCACTGTTTTCAAGTGCAGCATAGCTATAATATGGAGTATAGTTCATAGCAACTGAAAACAGGGTTGCTGTTTTGCCGATAGTTATCGGAAATCCGATATTTTTTTTTTTCCTATTGGAGATTGCCGATTGTGTTAATGACTTAATGTTATTTATTTTTTGTTTTCTTCATATTTTTATGCCTCATTACTTTATAAATTAAATAAGAAATACTTCAAATTCAAGGGGAAAGTGGGCATATATGATAACATAAATTCGCGAGGATATCGGGCCTTCGCAAAATTTTCAGATAATTTTTTGGTCAGCTGCTGGCAACCCTGTGAAAAGAACCTCTCATTCTTGGCTCCTCCAAAATTTTCACAACAAAGCAAAAAAGAACTGTCAATTTTGTGTTATTGGAAGTCTCTTAGTAAGACTTATTGAAGTTATTGTTTACTTGTAAATAAGACAGTCTGTTCTGAGGGGACAGGAGAGGGGAAGGAGGTGTTACAGTTACTGCCAGACAACTTATCAGACAAAAATATGATGAGATTACCAGCATGTGAACCTTATTTATTCAAAAACCTCACATACATCCTTTACTATGCTGGTCCTGAGGTCAGTTTTTTTAAGAAGCTTACCCATGAGCCCTGATGTGCAGGGTGAAAGCAGGCTACACATATAGAGTAGAGAAATGAAAGTATGCATCAGGAGATTCTGGTCTTCTTTCTAGCATAATTAATATAGCCGTATGCACCAGAAATGCTTCCTACAAATTCACATAACAAAAGAAATGGTGCTGTTCTCAGCTGATGGATCACAATATATCAAAAATTCAACAAAGTCCCTAGAGATTTTTAGTCCCTGAAGTCTTTGTCCGTTCCTATGGACCCAATATACCCTACATTAGAACAATTTTATGAATATGAATGAGTTAGAAAGGGAAGGTCTGGTGCAAGAGTTCTCATATAGATATCAATATAAACGCTCAAATTTATCCATCTCACAAACACAAAATTATGGACTTATCCCCTGGAATTCAAGTTCATGAAATTCTGCTGTATGAAGGTAGACAGTAGACTGTTTTTTCCTTCCCCTAATCTTCCCCTAACACAGACTCTAATACATCTTGGAAGAGTCCCAGGTTTCTACCAAATAAACAAGAAACAATACAGTACTTGTAAACTGAGGTGACAGTGTCCTGATGCTCTCTCCTCAACCATAGTTGCCATTCTGCTCTGCAGAAACATGGAGAAATGATCCCTGGAAGTGGAAGATGTGATTAAACAGCAAAATGTGTTCTGTAATTTCATTATTTCATGCCTGTATTTTTAAGATTGTTGTGAAACTTAATGTTTTTAAAACAAAGGGAAGGACACTTGGGAGTCAATGACCCAAGTATGACCCGGCCCCTGTGGAGTGTAAGAGAATTAAAGGGTTGAAGCGATTGTTGGACGGGAGTATCTTCTCTGTAATTTTTATCTGCACAATTTGCCATGTCATGGCATTTTTAATCCGTGGGCCTTATATGATTGTTGGCTGGCTACAGTGATAGATTGCAAACCTCAGTGTCAACTGCATGCCTCAAGGCCAATGACCAAGGCTTTCAGAATGAATCATAGCATGTAAATGACCCACATTTTAATTGAATGTACATAAAGAAGGTTTAAATCAATACTGCAGAAAGATTTGATTGATTGAAAACGAGAATTTCCATTTTTGTGTGTTTGTTTTTGGGGTTTGCCTGCACTGATCTGGAAAATGGACAGAAGAAAAGGGGAAGGGTTGCATTATGTACTTATGTTTTGTGACGTGAAGTTTGACTGATGAGTTCTGAGTTTCTGGCGTTATATCCTGTTGTCTGTAGAACTTCCTTTTTGGGGGGCCTTATTCTGTGGCTTTTTTTTCTGTTTTCCTTTCTATCTCTCTTTATTCCTCGCTCATTGCTTTATACCCAGTGTGCAGTGTGCAGTGTTCCGCCGCCTGTCTCGTTTTCGTATGCATATATGATAATGTATATGATATGTCTATCTGGGAAATGAACTTCAAACTTTTTGCAGGGTAAGACTAAGTGCCCCAGTCAATGTCAGTACTGTATTCATAATCTCTCGATACTGGCCCTCAGCGCTAGTCTTCAGAGGTTAAGTTAGTGGGTGTTATGGACACTGTCATTTTACTGTATTTTATTTCAAAATTGTACTTTATTAATTATCATCACAGCTTTAATTGTTTAGAAAAAAATGAAAAGAAACTAAAAACAAAATAAGCGAATCAAACTAACAGTAGATGACCAAAACAATAACAACAACAACAACAACAGCAACAACAACAACAACAACAACAACAACCACCACCACCACCACCAAATAAACCCTAATCTCAGACTCCTTAATGACAAACTAGCTCAAACCATTTTTTTTTTTTTTACACAGGAATCTTATTTTGACCTTTCACCTCAGTAGCTAGTCAATCTCAAGGGGTCATTGTGATATCACTGTATGGATATCGTCTGTTGATCATACTGGAGTCATGAGTGTTGACATTAGTGAATATTTTTGTAAATATCAGCTAAGGCGCAGCCATGATGTTGATGGGGCAGGAAGTTTAATGGGTGAACAAAAGATTTTCATCGGGTAAATCTGTGACACGCAGAGCATGATGATGAATAGTGTATTGAAGACTTGAATGGTGTTGAATAGTGTGCGAAAGACGTTTGCATTCTCTAACCATATAGAGCAAATAAAAAAAAGCAAAACTGAAATGAACCTCACCAAGATAGAAGTCGAACTAAACTAGATCATAAAGTACATGTGGAGCAAGGGTGCCAGATTTGGCTCTTTAGGCGCCAAATTGTCTTGTTATACTTGGCTCTTTTTGAAAGCCCTTGGCTCCCACACTACGGACGGGCTCTTTGATCTTTTCTTGGTTCTAAAGGACTTCAGATCAAACTTATGAATATGTCTTTAAAAAAAGGAAATAAAATTGCCCGGAGAAACGTTTTATCGTCAGTCAGGGATCCAAGTCCGTAATTTTAAAACTTATTTGCTTTCAGTTCCTGAAACACCATGATTGTGTACCAGAGAAATGGATTTAACTTCCCAGTGGACCTCTTGGTTAAAAGGGGGAAGGGAGGGAAAAGTGGTGGAGAGAGGGGTGTTGAGAGTTTTTGTCCCAGATATGACTTGAATAGTTTTCTGTTCCTTTGAATTGCTGTGATATCAGTGTAAAAATGAATGATCATGTCTAACAGCGACTCAAAGCTGCCGCAACAGTGTCAGGATCACCAGCTTAATACGACAGTTGACATAAGCTATTATGTACATGTTGCTTTCCGGAAGTCTTCCTGAAACGTGTGACTTCTTGGACAAATGTGGTATTCATAGATGCCTGTGCTAAAGTAGAATTTTATGAGGGGGTTGTTATGGCTTATTTTCCGTTAACAGTCTGACACTTTAGCTTACAGGTGCTGTATAGATATCTATTGGGTAAAACCCAGAAACTCTTAAAGAGTAATTGAGTGGGTATAAGGGGCTGGGTGAAGGCAGAGAACGCGCCATTTGGAAGGGTCCGTGAATAATATTTAGGGAGTTCTCTCTCTCTGTCTCTCTCTCTCGCTCTCTCTTTCTTTCTCTCTCTCTGTCCCATCAAAATTGCTCCTAAACCTAATCATGCCCTATACGCTAACCCAAGCTCACCTTGGAAGAGTCGAGAGTCCCAGGATTTTACCAAGTGGACATAGAATCCTCGTAAATTGAGAGGAGGAATTGTGCACACACATCAGAGTTATCGCCATCTCTTCTCCCTCCCACAAACCTCAAAGTAAACAATTAGATTAAAAGAGGTTACGGAACCCTTTTAAGTCGATTTGCCTCTATTGAGCCAATGTACTGTTTTCTGCGTAGCCATTTGCAGAACTTTGGCAGTGATCAAGATCATTAAACCGGTTATCAGCACCTAGAGAGCCCTAAAAGATTGCTGCTGTCAATAATACCGTTATTTTTTCTTTTTCGAGCTGACGGAGGCTGAATTGAGAAAGGTGTAACACTGTTAAACTCTTCGTTAAAGACAACTGTTTTGCATACAAAACTGCACTGGAAGGGGGAAAAATATAAAGTTCTTCGTAAACGACAACTGCTTTGCATATGATAAGACTGCACTGAAAAGATAGGGGTGGCGAAGGAGGGGAGGGCAGGGGGTTGTCGAGTTGTTTATTAACGACAACTGTTCTCGTATCGGACTTCACTCACACGGCAGTGAATAAATTTACACTCCAGATTCGTTTCACGGGGTTGGGAAAGAACGCACAATGTTTTGTGCTCTGTTTCACAAACTGGACACATGTTCTGTTTATTACGTCATCTGTCCTAAAACGAAAATGAGTAGTGTTGCTGTGGAACCCACAACCATGACATTGACCTAGTATTGACCAGTTAGGAATGTGTAATCATAAACGGGTGCAGACGTGATGGGTCAATATCTTGATTTATGGTTATCGCGATACTCAGCCGTGTAGGCCTTGAGTACAATTCTGTTTCGATTCTGATAATCTGTAGAGATTAGGCATTTTGATATCATTCGATATTTTTTTATATCTTTGACTATCTAGGTCATGCAATCTGCCCTCGGTTAGCCTACATTGAAAGTTCAAAAATGGTATCGAAATTTCAGATCTTAAGGTTTGATGCCTACATGGGAATCGCTAAGTATCTCAAATATCGATAATCAAAGACGGTAATGTCCTCCAGCAGTGTAGAAGGAAGAAGGAAACAAGTCGTCATGTTAATCGAAGCTATATTCTCACGCCCTTGAACACCATTGTCACGATTTACCTGGTGGGTGCAGTCACAACTCTTAACCTGCATAGATCCTTTACCCACCAGTGCATGCATTTACTTAGTCCTCGATGTAAGTTATCAAAAGATAGGTTCATGATTCGCAGTATCCTGCTGATCTGTAGGCTTACGCAGTTATCTTTGTAACTTCCAAATGAATATGGTGAAACGTTATTTAGTCTGACCATTGTCTTGAGAAAAGGTAAAGCATGAGGAAAACTTTTCACCATTTTACGCATGTTGGCACTTGACATAACATACGAGACACGAAAATGCGTTAGATGAGCATCACCGAATCCCGAAGGAGTAAAAAACTGCATTTGAAACTTGGTGGACTAGTCCTTAATGTCGAACTTTAGAGTGTATCGAGGTTGCTGGTAAACTTTGATATAGACAAGTCAACAGAAGGACACATGGGAGTCGTGAGCCAACTGTGGCCCAACCTTTTTAGAGTGTCAGGAAGTCAGAGGGCAAAAAACATTTCCTAGCCGGGAGTGTTGCCCCGCTCATCGAATAAGAAGGTTAAAGTCTAGCCTTAGGTGATGTGGGATGGGACCAGTTCACTACTAAGAGTACGCCAGTTTTTGGAGCACCTGGTGCTGGAGGTTGTAAAGTCCGGCATTGTATAGTTAGTAGCATCCCACTAAACCAGTGAGGAACATTTCTGGGATAGTGTTTATGACGGAATGGTCCAACAAATCACTTGATATTATCAGTAATTCACTGAAGCCCACAGATTTGGAGATGGAGGTATTTAGTATTGTAATATACAGACCAAGCTTTACCTCATTAATTGTGGTCCAGTAATGAAGGAATGTATTATAGATGTGTCATGTCAACGTGTGATAGCATAGACAATAAACCTGCTAGCACTGTGCTAGACGTGTTCCGACAATCATAACTTAATGAGTGAAATAAAATAAAACAAGACAAACAAACATACAAACAAACAAACAAACAAACAAACAAACAAACAAACAAACAAACAAACAAACAAGCAAGCAACAAAAGCCGAATGAAAACATAACCTCCCTGACGGAGGTAACTTAACTGGATCGTTTTGTAAACAGAGATCAGAGTGCTGATATTTCAGAAATTAGACTTGCATATCTTTGAGCACATACTCGTATATTATGCAGGCAGGAGAAAAATATACCCTCATGTCATGTATTATTGTGCGGTAGAGTAGATCATGAATGTATCAGGTGTCCTCAAGGATGACGTGCAGGCATGTCGTATCCCGCAAAATAATAAAGAGCATAATACAGGTTATCACTCTGCAGACAATTCTCTGAAATCAGAGTGTTGGCATCTTTCAGAGATCGTGGTTTGACATCAGTCTGCACAGAAGAATCAAAACCTAAACAAGACAAAGTTCATGCTTTTCTATCTCTTGTTTTGCGTTTGCCTTGGATCTTCTTATTCTGGGTTGTAGAAACTAATCAGATCTAGTTGTATGAAGTGGTTTTGCACATATTATTATAAGTAATAAAGAGTAAATTGTAGAAAAATCAGAGAAGTTTATGAAAAACGAGTTCAATACCAGATAATATGGTACCATTTTGTTTAGAAGTTTGCGTTAGATCTGATGACAGTATGCTTATTCATGGGAGAGTTGAAAATGATTTCAAGCTCTTAACAGTTTTATACGGAATTATATATCTTCATCAAAGCTGCCATCTTTCAGAGAATTCTCTGAAATCAGAGAATGTTATCTTCCAGTCAGGTATTAGGTATCATCAAAAAGCCTGGAATCGAATCGCTGATTATGATTTTCTCCATCTGTTCATAACACAGTGTGACGCTGTATAATCTCGAATGTGTTAGAGTCAAAGTGCGAGCCTATAAACTAGAACATATGAAAGTGATTAAAGAAAATATTACAAAGAGTATGGATAAAAAGAATATTCCAGGTGTTAATGACCCTCTGACTAAAGACAATTATTATTCCTTTGTTATTCATCATTTTTTTTTTGTGTAAACTTTCAAATCATTTCCTCTATTTATTTAGTTTGACAAAACTGACAACAAGCTAGACACTACAACATTGTTAAAGTCATGTAATATTTTAAATACTTGAAAGTTATTTGATAGCTAGATCTAGTTGACATCTATCCAAAAAAGAAAAAAAAGTCCTGCTTGGAATTTCCTTTCTTTTTCAGTCTTAACTTGGATCTTCTCACTCGGTATTAGTACACAGTTTATTCACTTACAATACAAGTTTCTCTCTAAAAACATTTGCCTGATGTAAACTGCTGCTAAGTCGGGCGTGTGTAAATTTTGTCAGGTTCTGTGTGAAACGGTGGGGAGGTCAAAGAATTTCAGGGACAACGAGTACTACCTCTGCTCCACGCAAATAAAAAGCCTGCTTATCGACATTGTGCTACGAAAATTGCCCCAGTCATTTTTCATATTGCAGAGAGAGAGAGAGAGAGAGAGAGAGAGAGAGAGAGAGAGAGAGAGAGAGAGAGAGAGAGAGAGAGAGAGAGAGAGAGCGGGGGAAACATTTTTATGGCAAAGCAAAATAGAGCCAATGTGTATCTCTGCAGCGGCAATCTTAGCGGGAAAATCTTGGCGCATTTCAAATTTTTAAAACTAACTTTGGGCGTTGATCTCATAAACAACATGGTATTCTTCTTCAAAATGGCCGAAGTCTGACTAAGGCTATTCTTGTAGCGTAGTGAGGACTTGTTTTTCTCGAAAAACTCGTTTTGGTGGATCAGTACGCTATATGGATGCTTTTGTCTTTATTTACTATGAGCCATCACTATTAATGATAAGCTAATTTATGGCAGAATCAGCTATACCTGGTCCGGGCTGTATGATAAACATCGTTAAATGCATCAGGCATAAAGTAGTTTGGTAATCCGAGCTTCTCACGCTCGGTTTTGATTAGTATGATCGACCCAGTCCTGTTTTGATAACGTGAGAAGAGGTTGGGTTTCAAAATATTAATGTTAGAGGAAAACGATGAGGTTCCCCCCCCCCCCCCCCCNCGGGGGTATGGAAGGAGGGAAGATGAGGAGGGTTTGGTGAGGATGGGGAGAGCAGGGGCACTGGGCGAGAGATGCTGTTATTACTGGAGGTAGCCATAACTCGTACCCAACTTTGTTGTGCGCTTATGCAGGCAGTTCGTTCCCGATCCAAGTTTTTAAGATCGCCATTACCACAGTATGGTGTCTCTTGAAGGACTCTTTAATGTTCGAATTGACGACCTTTTGGCGTAATCATTTTAAAATTGAAGACCTCATGGCGTAATAATTTTAAAATTGACGACCTTATGGCGTAATCATTTTAAAATTGAAGACCTTATGGCGTAATGATTTTAAGATTGACGATCTTATGGCGTAATAATTTTAAAATTGACGACCTTATAGCGTAATACTTTTAAGATTGACGATCTTATGGCGTAATAATTTTAAAATTGACGATCTTATGGCGTAATGGCTTAAAAATAAATGAGGGAGGGATTTTGTAAACTGAATATTACCATCTGCATGTACGTGCTAATGCACATATTATCTTAAAACTGTCTATTTGTTAGAAAGCAGTATCTCGAAGTTCATATGAAATGAGATAAACCGATATGTAGGATGGCCCAAGATGTAGATGGGTCTTGGCTGACGTCACGAGCCTTATAAAGCCCACCACGGTCTTCCCGTTGACTTGCCATTCAGACACGCCTTTTTCCCCAATTCATAATGATAGCAATGGGAGAAAACCTTTATTTTAGATGTCGGCAATTTCACTTTAATTTTACATGATTCTTGACATTAGTAATAACTTAGACATCGGTGGCAGTTTTTTTTATCCAGGTCATCAGAGTAACAGAGAGGTCGGGTGAAAAAAAAATTGACCTGAAGTCGTTGGTGTTAATTTGATTGGTGAATTAATGAATTAATTTTGTTAAATGTGCATAACATGTCTGTAGTGACAACTAGGTTATCAGTTTGACCGAATGAAACGAAATAAATCCATCATACTCTCTTGTAGGTTTCTGCATATGGCATATTTTTTTAATTTTTGTGAAAGTCATACATTATATTTCTTTGCATGCATCATGTCTTTTATTTGCAAAGAGCACATGCCTGTATACACCAGTCATAACTTTCAGTAACTAACAAAAATCAATTCATCCGTCTTCACCTTGGGCCAAATGTGTGCTTGAAGATTAGGTGGGTAAGGATATTTGTTTTAGCCATAAGACGTCAAAAGTGTAAAAATCTAGGCCCCGCTTTTTTTTTTTTTTTTGTGCGTTCTAAAGGGGAAAGAAATATGTTTGTGTCCCGTGTGTGGGAAACCAGCCAAGATGCATCTTGGTCTAAAGCACGCTGTTTAATAGCAGATGTAATCATTTGGAGCACTGCGAGGCGAGAGAAAAAAAGAAACTGCCAGTAGGAAGCACCGGTCTCGTGACAGAGTCAGGCACTGTTGTGAAGTTGCAATTACTGTGTGTTCATATGACCTTTACGCCTACATCCGTTTATCCAAAGCCCTGCATAAATACAATTTGACACCCACAAGATGACACCCACAAGATGACACCCACTTAGGCAGATGAATACAGTGGAACCTTGTATTAAGAACTCATTAAATAAGTGTTAGTATACGGTGCCTTATTAATTGTACTAAGTTACACATATGGATTCAACATCATTCTATCATTTGACGTCATTCTACATATAGACCTCGATAACATTTTCTCATTATTAAGTATAACATTTCCCATGCGCTCTTGAATGCCATCGCCAGCGGTCAGTGTTCCATGACAAAGACTCGAAAGAAAAAAAAACAAGACTGTTTATAGCTTATTACATTTTGGACATGAGAGAGTTGTTAATTTCTTTGCTCGTTTGTTAAAAAAAAAAGCAACGGAGGTGGCAGAGAATGGAGAGGTATAAAGCATGTTAGTTTTATATTTTATAGCCTGTCCTCGATGGACCCTCTAATAATGATCATCTGCTGAATGCACCTTTGGCACAGCACGAGATTAGAAAACAAAATTTTCTGCACAGGCTAGTTGCGCTTTTAGTAAACAGCGCCATCAAATCAACCCCCCTGCTTAATCACAATTATTTCTATGCCTCTTAAAATCAGGTGCAGAGGAGCGTTTGTCGCGACAGTGATTTTCACTTAATAGCAACTGTCTTAAACAGAATACATTACTTCATATATAAAGTTACCGGACAATCGGGCCACCGTTTAATGGTAACTTTGTCCATGCTTCTGAGGAGATAAGATTAATTGGAGTTGACTAAACTTTCCAAATATACTGACTCATGACACCGAAGGCCCACTTACCTTTACCACTTCGTATTGATGGGTTACTTGGGGAAAACTCGTTTCGTTAAAATTACGAGCATGCACATTGTTATTGTCCCGCTTATCACAACCGAGAAGTTTCGGCGTCTGTCGAGTCTTCACCCGAGGCTGAACTTGGCGCCTAGATTTCATTATGCATACAGTATGTTGCTGATCCAAGTTTTTGAATTATTGTAACCACAGTAAGGCGTGCCTCCGGAGGCCATTTTGGGGTCCCGAAATGACGAAATTATGGCGCAGTCCAGTTATTTCTTAAATAAAAATCGTTTTGTTTTTTTCTTCATCCCTGATGTTTTTCGTTTAGGAGCATTGTTTTTAAGGAGTTTGGACGTCTTCTAATGGGGCAGCCGATCGAGAGGATCATAGATACCGCCAAATAACCAGCCAACCATAGAGGTACCATCAAATAATCAGCCAGTGAGTTTAAAATGAATTAGTATTACTCACTTAAATGAATACCTCAGCATGATTATATTAATTCTAGCAGTTTGCATATACCGTAGACATGTTTTCAGGAGGGGGAGTGAAGACGCACTCGTCGTATGACTTTGATGTCGAACACCCTCCCCCTCCCCTTTACACCCCTTTCCCCGTTTGAAAAAAAAAATCAGATTCTGTTAACGAACTAATACAAATCCAGGGAGTTGCGGAACATGTATGTCACTAGTCGCATTAAGCGGACATAATCATTTCTAGGAGCATAATTCCTTCATTAGAATCCCCTAAAAGTTGGTACCCTGGAACCGAGTTCATGGAGGGAGAGATCTTTAAGCCTGTAATGGTGACATGAATGCACTTATAAGAGAGGTCTCGTATATTTTTTTTTCTTTTTGAGCTTCACTTGGTGTGGATTCCAGCGTCACTTCTTCTCACCGGAACTGTATTTTATTTTGTCTCTTTGTCACTGGTAATTGGACAAAGCCGGTTCCACATCTCTCTGTTAGTGGTAGTCAGATGATCGGACGAAGCTGATTCCACACCTCTCTTTGTCATTGGTAATCGGACTAATAGAGTTTTCGGCTCTCTTTGTCATTGGTATTCGAGATGAAGTAGACTCTGCGCCTCTTTTTGTCACCGGTAACCGAATGAAGCAATTTCCACACCTGGCTTTATTATTTTGATAATCGGACGAAGCTGATCCCATCCCTCTCGTTGTCATTGGTAATCAGATGAGTCCATCACGGCACAACACGGATTTTGACGCCCACCGCACAGGGGTGACAGAGGTTTTTCCTATACCATGTGAGATTGGGTGTATCGGTCGGTGTCTGATCCGATGGCTTCATAACCTAAGGTCTGCCCTCCCTTCTCCCCCCC
>JAWQUT010000725.1:148980-198793 GCA_033807755.1 Ellobium chinense
CCAAATAACAAAAACACGTAAACACAATGCACACCGAGTATTCGCCCCTGTCTGGTTTTTTTATTTTTTATTTTGCCAAGCTCAGCTGATATCGACATTCTTTTTTGGCCTGTCGAGGTGTATTGTTTTATTTATGGCCGTTTAATGTGGAGATGAATTGCATAATGGCCGGCCTATTCGCCTGAGCAGTTTTTTTATAAATAGGTTTTGTTGTGTATTTTCTAACCTCCTTGTGCCGTTTGAACTGTCTATAGAACACGTAGCCTGTAAGAGGTGTGGGACCATATTATTAAAGGCACACATTTCCAAACCATGTGTGACCAAAATAATCATAATAAAAAAGCCGCAGGGAGGGCTCCGGGTGGTGGAAGAGTTTTTATTAAAACTGTCAGCTTATGTTTAACTTTGTAGTGACATGCTATCTAGATATGTGGTGTGCGCTGTGTTTTGGGAAGGCTGATACTGATAGCGTTTAAGTGTTGCTTGATACTATAATAAGACATACTTGTACTGTTATTTTCGGCCTCTCTTTTCGTTTTCTTCCGAGTACTTCTGTGAATGGAAATACTGCTTTATTGGACTAGTCTTCATGCCGTTCTGTTATCTGTTTGATTTCCATATGTTGGATAAGAACGCCATCTGTTGTGTAAGACACATCTGGTTTGTGTAAGAACAGCATGGAAATATACTTATTGTAATCGTAATTGATAAGTAAATGTCGCAAATTATGTGCGAAGATCTGTGTGTGTCTTGCCCGAACATGGTATATTTTGTGAAAGCCGGGGATGCATTTGTATGTTTGGTCAAGGCTGACAGACAGTAAGGTAGACAGAGAGACGGACAGACAGGTTGATGGGTTGACTAGTGGGTAGGTAGGTTGATCGCTAGGGAAGTGGGAAGGTAAGTAGACATAAATGAGAGAAGTACGTAGATAAACAGACTGACAGATGATGAAGTTAAGCGCTTTGGAAATCAAACAACAGACGCCGATATGCAAGCCAAGGTCTGTACCATAATGGGTCGAAATATGAGTTTCATTTCAACATTCCGGCCTTGGATCGCAGTGTGTATATCATGGTAGTCAGCTGTGTTGCAGTCGTCTTCATGACCTTTCAGCAGTTTTAACAACAACAAAAAAATATGCTATGAGACTTGACGGCCACTCGAATTTCATGTACTCGAGAATACTGTCAGTAAGGTATGTGTGTTCAACTAGCGGGCTGGGTGGTTTACTTTGTAATGTTCTTGGGAAAGACTCTCACTAATCTTTCCCGACTCGACTCAGGTGTAAATGAGTACCTAGCTTTAGAGCTGGAGGGACCAGGGCGTCCTGCAGGCGACCAGCAATGACTTTGTTATGTGTTTTATTTGTAATATTGATTGTGTATATTCATGCATGATTGATGTGTGTTATTCTATGTGTGTTGTACTATGATTGGGATGATGCCTAACACTGTATGACACTGTAAACCAGTTTCCCTACGGAGGTAATAAAAGTCGTTGTTTATTTCATGAAAGCTATGGTACCAAGTCCCTTAAAGGCCCGTCAGGGATGTTGGGACACTTCACGAGTTTGAATGCAATCGCTGGTTGCATATGCACACGGCGCGCTATCCCTTTCGCCAATAAGCCTCTGGACTATGTACAGATTTGAAATTTGCGGAACTTTCAGGGTTTAACCCCAGCTTCTAATCAGCAGCGTAGATCCTTGGGAGAACCTTATGTCATTGCCCTTAAATCATGCATAAATAATTTCAATCTTAACTTAAAATACACATAGGTTGTCTGATACTGGCACCGCGTATATCTCTGCCATCCTTCATGCGTAATATTATATGACACTCCCGCCTGCAAAATTTGTCGAGGTTCCGGGGTCAGCAGGAGTGCAGTGCAATGCATGTGCAAAAAAAACCGCAACCCTCTGTTGTAAGACACCGCGGGTTGAGGGTTTGTAAGTACATACGTACTTGCTGTATGTCAGATGATCACCGGCGTGTGCTGAAACATTATACGGTCGGGGGTTGTTCCATACACTCATTTCATCATTTCCAGGCCGATGTTGACATTTATACAGTGCGATTTATCTTGAGTCATGCAGCGTGTGAGCAGACATTTATCGATTTGTTTCTTATTCCAGCAAACAGTTTACATTTCTTTCAGCCTTTTGCAAGAACTGACGCAGTGAGCATTGAGTAAGACGTCTCACATATTTCACAGCAGCCAATGCGTGTAAATGAAATGTTGCTACAACATAAGGTCACCATTTGCATGGTAGAGATAACACACGTCCAGTGGAAGAGGGTGAAAAAAATTTGAAGCTATTTTTGATCGACAAACCGTTGTGCACACATACTTGGCCATATTCACCGGAGGAGCAGGCCTGAGTAAGATTTATTGTACAGAATTGTGGAAAATGCTGAGTAATCTCCAGCAGTAAAGCATCGTTTTCAGCCAAACGGGACCGCCCTGCGACGTCTGCTGTTTATGGCGTGTTATTTCCTCATGAGGCCTAGTGCCACCTAACCGCAGTGAAACCAGCCCAGCCAGACCGGCCTGGTCTTCTATCGGTTGGACAGGGGAGTAACGATTGAAGCCGTCAACCGCAGCACCAGTAGACAGAAGCTAGACGGACAGTTTTCGTTGTAAATGAAGCACTACCGGTTCTGCTAATGTCCTACTGGGCTCTAAGAAGGAGCAGGGAAGGTTTGTGAATGAATAATCTCATAGTTATGAAACCAAGAATTCCATTGCAGTCGATCACCTGTCCACTATCCGGACCTCTAGCTTATACATGTATTCACCTGCTGACTGTAGTTCTTCGGAATCGTTGTCTGGACATGTAACAGTCTTGATTTTTACTTTTATAACTCACGCTTGGGGACCATCATGCGTTCTCTTTAAATGCCGTGGCTTTAGACAGATGAGCTCCTTAAGCAGAATGATTTTCTCTTCGGAGAAGGGGAGCGGGGGTGGGGTCGAAAGACTTTTCCCCTCTGGATCTCAGCTTTGGGGCTGCTATCTGGTGCATTGAAATGAAAGATCGTCTATTGAGATAAGAGAAAATAATATAATTTTTTAAACTTTCAATAGCCCATACTCAACACGAGATTAGCTAACTGGCGGTCGCGTTTTACAGTATTTTTCCCCAGTTGCGGTCGCAGTAAGTAAATGACCGCGAAAGAGAGATTCAATATCGCTGCGCTCGAAATCCGGTTGAAATTGTCAGTACGTGTATATAGGAAATAATAAACGGTTGTCTCTGCAGATACATGTCAGGTACTTACTTCAATAGGTCGCCCGACCAGGTTCGATTTTATCATGTTTGTTGGTTTTTGTGTTTTCACCAGTAGGTCGATGCTCGCCACCTATATTTAGCTATTTCTTGAAAATGTGTCCGATTTTTGACCGTGTCTCAGTGTCTCAGTGTCTGGATGTTTAAGCCTTGTCAACTTATTTGCTTCCCTTTTTTTTTTTGCGTGGCCAATAAACATGGAAGAGAAATGGAGTGATCCTGTCCGCAAGCCTGGTTTTATTCACCTGACAGAATTTTAATTTGTCTGGATAAGCAGTAGTGTTTTCATCTGTCATGTGTGATAGCTAATCTGAGCCTAGTAAAAACAAGTCTTTAGAATTTGTCATCAGTAAGACGCTTGAGGCATGCCTAAATATATGCACGATTCATAATCTGTGCTGAATATCCGCTGCTTATCTGCACGCTGCTGTCAAGGATGAAAATGCAGGTATGCATTTCTATGCCCTCTGTAAATCTTACTCCTCTCTTGTGGTTTTTAGTCAGCCTCTTGGACTCCTGTCTTTCTCTCTCTCTCTCTCTCTCTCTCTCGCTTTCTCTCTCTTTCTTGTGCGTTGAGCAGGGGCGTCATAATAGGGTATGAAGGGTATGTTGAGGGGAGGGGGGAAGGTGGAACGGGGGTAAAGTGGTCGTTGGAGGAGACACTAAGGGGATAAGGGATCATATTAGAAGCTTTAGTTTCGTGGGTGTGAGTGAGTGAGTGAGTAAGTGAGTGTGAGAGAGAGAGAGAGAGAGAGACAGAGAGAGAGAGAGAGAGAGAGAGAGAGNAGAGAGAGAGAGAGAGAGAGAGAGAGAGAGAGAGAGAGAGAGAGAGAGAAATTGTCTCACTTTCATTTTACATACTTTCAGCTTGTCATACTGGGAGTCGGATCTTGTTGGGAAGGGACGCTTTTTTGACTTAATCCCATATTGTAATAAAAGTGAACCAGCTGGAGTTGGTGAGAAGACCACAGTCGATCCCACCAAATCGCAATCTGGGTTACTAGTCGGAACTTTCGTTTAATGACATTATTTTTTCAAATACCAGATGTTGCAACTTGTTCCATGGTCTCGAAGAATTCCAATTAAGCAGAGTCGAATGTATAATGGTGACGAGGCCTACCTACAACAGAGACGTGGGCAAAACGACATTAATTTTAGGTCGCACTTTTAAATTTTTCCAGTAACTACATGTCTTCACCATAAAAGTCAAAGACTGACCATATATGGAGATGATTAACTCTCTAACAGTATTCTCTTGGTGAAGGTATGCACTGTAATGAGCGCAGTGCGGCTCGAGATTATACTGTCAAGATCTGCGTACGAAGCACCACCAAGCCGGCCTGTAACATACGTTTTCTTCAACGACAACGTCACTAGTGTACGAGAAATAGAACGTTCAGTATGGGTTACTGACCTTTGTTGGACTTCACTGCGTGCGGGGTTCTGTTGCTGTGTATGGCCCGATATCAATAACAGCTGACTCAAAGCGTAAGAAAAAAAAAGCTTAGGAGAGGTCAGTCGATCATACTATTCGTGATCTGGGCGAAAATGCTGTACATTGATTCCTTTTGAACCTGTAGACATGACACAAGGTGGTGAGGTCAGTTCCTGATGACATGAAAAACAAGTAAAGTGGACTCTGCTTCATCGCATTTCGGATAATAACATCTTCCGCTTATTCGCAACATTTCCCACATAACGAAATTATGTATTTCTATATTAAAATCACTGGATAATTTAAACGCAAGTTTTTCCACGCTCCTTAAGAGTTTCAAATAAGCGGAGTTAATTGTAGTAATGGAGTGAACTGATTTTTTTTTTCTCTAGCTGATGGCTATATTGATATTTACCTGTCGCTTTGAAAAAAAAAAACCAAATCAACAAAACTGTATGTACTTTGTGTCGAAAGATTTTCGATCAATGGTTAACTGCGGTAGTTTGTTTCTTCACCAATAAGTCACAAGGTAATCTAGTGTTACGCACAACTTGGCCGGTCATTCATGGGAGAATATTGACCCATTTCCTATGTAAAAAGGCTATAGGAATTTCCGAAGCAGAGGCGAAGGATTACACCCATTGGTTGTGGTGTTTTAATTTGAATATCAATATCATATCTATCTGTGGTGGTTAAATGTGGTATATATGCACAAGCGATATTTAACCTCCACTTCCAAGCCTAGTGCTAGGAACTGATGTGGCTCTGAAGGCGTTCATTCCTTCAGTGTTATGTATTATATTTTCTCATTATGTAATATATAGAGTAGACACATCAGCGATTGGGGCTCGTCTTACATGGTCGATGAGGAGAATTTCTTATCATTGACCACATTTCTCGTGGCTTCTGCAGTTATAATATGGAATCGCAGATCAGTATCACATGCAAGCACTGTAATCTCACACCGTAATCTCAGAAATTGACGTGGTGTCTAAACTCAAGGAAACTTCCATAAAAATCAACTTTGGCATCAACAACAATTTTTTTCTAAGAACCGCTAAGAACTCTGAACTTTAGATTAGTAGGGACGTTTTCTTCGTATATTCCACAAAATCTTGTACTGATTACTAATCAGACGTTTGATAAAATACAATCTCTCAAAACTTTATTACAGAAATTTCTTGTTTTCTCAAAGGAACAACTTATGGTTGCATCAAGCACATTGATACTTGAGGATAATGGTGGATTCCATCGTATCAGATAATTCTGTTGTATATGTGCGCATGGATGCATGCCATCTGGTTTACCTCTAGGAAGGAATTAGTGCATCTCTGTTTCATTGGCAATAGTGTTACAGTTTTCCCCAATCCCTGCAAAGCGCCCACACCCGTGTAGAGGATTATGAAAGTGCAGGTTGTTAATACGTGTAATTATTATTGTTATGCATTATAGTTGGTAATAATGAAGTTTGACCCAATTATGCCTGTATACTTCCTTCTTTTATAATATTTATTATGGCAATTACGGTGATTTGACGCATTTTAGAAGCTTTGAACTTTGCTGGGTTGGGAGATGGGGATGAAGCCGGAAAGCGGATATTGCCTTAGGTGCAAGGTGGGGCAGCTGAGAGTTGGATGGGACTGTACTCTTTAATCACTAGATGTAAGGGCAGATTCAAGTCTGCGGGGCCCCTTTCATTATAATGCATGACAATTTTAAGATAACTTTATCTCTCTCTTGCCCCATCTGTCATTCTTCCCATCTTTTTCTCTTCAAAAAAGTTTCCCTCCTTATCCCCTGGCGCGGGGCCCTGGGCACATGCCCATCCTGCTCATGTCTGAATTTCCCACATGATGTAGGGTGAGATGCGAAATGAAAAATGATTCAGATCCGGAAGTGCAATAAAGTATCGGGTGGCAAAAGAAATAAAAAATAAAGATGGAAAAAAACTAGTCCACTTTGATATTCAACGATTATTAACGTCAGTAACCCAGATTGTGTGCTTTTGAAATTTGGCGTATATTAGTGGATGGATAGTTTATATATCCATGTCCTATAGTTACATTACACTCACACATATTAAAAATAATACGTTAAAATATCATGCCGGATATGCGTCTGACACACTGGCCCCGGCAAGTCATATTGTGACATGTAACAGGGATGTTTGTATTGTTTTGTTTTTCTTCTCTGTGACAAAAGTATACCGTCTAGATCTAGGTCCATGAAACATACAACAATTATTTATTAAGTCTGTTCGTTAATGTGCCAAAATTTCCACCCCGTTGTCCTTCTAACCGTCAAAGTTATTGTATCTTTCAAGGTCCGGGTAGGGGGTTACCTAGTGTAATAAAAGGACGCTACTGAAACTAACCAACGATAAAAGGTTGTATAATCTTTATTACAAATCTAAAGAGGAAACAATTTAAAAGTATTCATATCCTCTCTTATCGGCAAGAGCCTGTTCAGCAGGCAGTTATATTTTGCCAGTGCTGTGCTATTAACGGTTTTTTTTTTCTCTAGAGAATCAGTTAAAGTCATTTACGCATCCGGAAACCTCAGAATGGTAAGTTGGGAAAAAGGGGTTCGGTTGAAAAGGGAATGTCAGGCAGACACAGGTATGTGATAGCACAGTGCTGTAAATTTGCCGGATACTAGTCTAAGCGCCCGCAACATTGCAGGCATATTTGTGTGGAACGAACGACCAAACACCAGCACCATGTACATGCAGTTACTCCGCAACTCTTACAGTTCAAAAGCGTCATTATAAGCAGACATAATGGTGAAACTGAGGGGAAAATATGCCAGAATATTTTCTTGACGCCAACTCCGTTAAAAAAACCGCCAAATTCGGTTGTTGGGAAATCCGGCCTCTATAATTCGGGAACAGGAGATTCACCGATGTAACCAAAAACAAACAAACAAAAAAAAAAACTGCAAGGAATCCTGTCTCACACGGCAAATTTGAGCAGTATGGGTGGAGAAATAAATTCACATTTTCCATATATTAAAAAAAAAAACAACGTCTGTGTTTACATGTGACATACGTAATGAGTTTATGATGAGACATGATATGAGCTTGAAAAGTTCAGTCTTGTTTATACGCCTTTCTTCCTGTTACATTTACATGAATTTACGTATCCTGGAACTTGGGACAGGCAAGGTGGGTTCAGGATATTGACGTTGAAGCTGGTATGTAATTATTATTGCGGACATCACTTCGTCTTAAAAGATTTAGGGTGGAGGAGAGGCAGGATGAGACAATACGGCAGATACTGCCGGATGAGGGCAAAAAATAAATTAATTCATAATGAGAGCTTACTGAAGCGTGAAAAAACATGTAATGTGTACATCCTTCATCAATTTCACCAAGTCTCTAGTGAGCTGGTAAAACCTCAAACGCGTGTTTGGCCCAAGTTTGAGGATTAGACCGAGGTATTTTCCTCGTAATTTCCTTGCACAAGTGAAATCTTTCTGATCTTTGAGGTTTCTCCAAAGCGGGGCCAACGACCTAAAAGGTGTTCAAACATGTTTACTTCATTTGTAGAACGGAATTATGACCTTATGAATCCAAATGAAACTCCATTTTGGAAGGAAAACTGATATATCAGGTTTTAAAAGATGACTCAAGATATGGAAGCAGAACAGTTTCATGTGAAATGCAGTCAAACTTCTATAATAAATATGTTTGTGGGCATGGAAATAGTGCACTTATTAGTATAAGTATATACTTTTTATCAAAGTCCATATCATAGAGGAATAATGAATACGTGAATGTGAATCTTTAGAAAGAGGTAAAAATATCAATGAGATACTTACTGTATTGTTGAGGTACCATTGTCAGTTGGCAAGATGTCGTAATTTCCGGCCAACCTAATGTTGCTTACTGCCCTGCTCCCAAAGAGACACTGTGTGAGGTGTTTCAAGCCACTGCTGTCTGTTTTAAGGCACATTGGCATACACAGTGTAGTAAGTTTATGGAGTATTTTCTGTCTAGTAACAACTCATTACGACTATGAGAAAACATTGCGGTTAAAAGAAACTGCGATTATCCAGTAGTATTTCTGTTGGAAATACGTTGTCTTGTCTGAAACACGTTGCGTTCAAGGCACATTTTGCCAATATGCAGGTTCTTTCAAGCGGAATGGACTGTACAGGGAAGCCAAGAGGATTTGGTCGTAACCAGAATAAGATCCGGCTGAGATCGTCTTTTCGAGGAATAATCGGTTCCTGCAGATATTTCAGAATATCTAGTGTCCCATTTATTTCACAAAACATTACCGGTATGGTCGACGAGTTGTGTGGGTTCCTGGGTGTTTGTTACGTGTATACCGGTATCACTTGTCAGTGGTATCGAATCCGATGATTATTTTTATTTTGTAACGGAACTGTTTTAACCATGTCGATCCGCTTATATATTAGATGTTTCCTTTCAGGATTGTGGATAAGAGTTGCAGTGCTCGGTAGTAAAGATGATTGTGCGTGTATCATTGTGAAGCAGATATAGATCCACGGTACTTTGTAAGCTCCGCTGTAAAGTAGGTAAAGGTGTGAAGTTCGAAAACATAGAGGAATTCCATTGGAGGAACAAGTCATTGAAGATCCATTTCTCATGATTTTACGAGATAATTTATTCAGTGCATGTGTACACCTTAATTTTCATACTGTCATGCGTTAGAAATGAACGTTTGCGCAATAAAGTGAGAATCTCTTACCATTGTAAGAATTACATTAACTCTGCATGTTGAACGCTACTTAACACCGATGCATTAATGTAATTCTTACTATGGCAAGATATTCCATTATTAATGCGAATTCTTACCATCATTTTGTGCGAAAATCCATCCAGCTTGAGTCAGCCTTTATAGACCTTTTCGGACCTCTCTTGCGTGCTTTCTGTGCACCAACTGTCGTTTGTGGATTTATAATCTCGGCCTATGGCCGGCCACTTAGCGTTCTTTTGTAAAGAAATACCAAGGATGATCGATCGATGTCTTGTTACTTCTTGTTAGTGATGTCTGTGTCACGGAGAATCTCATGGATTCTCAAGTAATTATTGAATATTTTAACGATTCTGTAAGTTTCTGAATTTCTGTTCTTCATGACCGGGTTAAGTCCTATTTATTCAGTCTTGAGATTGGTACCTGTGTGTCAGGGTGGACTTCGTAAAATCTACTGCGTCAGTGTAGACGTTGAAGAAACTTGCACTTTTACTGTGCGAATCTACTGTGTCAATTTAGAATTTGTACGAATGGTAAAGAAGCACTGTAGCACTGTGGACAGATAGGACAGATTTCACGAGTTCAGCTTTGGTCTCTGTGGATATACAGTGTGTCACAAAGTAGCTTGAAAAACCATTTTCCCCCCAATGTCTTCGGTAAGAACCTTGGATCTGAACTGTCGTATGTCGTAGCCGACAAGTAAATGTATATGTCATTGTCATTTTAAGTAGGTATTGAAGTGATCGAAAATTCTTAACTAAATTCCATTATATTTACACAATTTTCTGTGGATATTTTTACCACTGCTTTAAGTGTGTGTTATGTGGAAAGTTCGGTAATAATCAGTTGATATACTTCAAACTTTGCATAAGTAAATTTCACGATATGGGGCATAATTATGATGAATTCCAACACTATTAAGCAAAAATTACCAGAGCAACGGTTCCCCGAAATGAGTGACCACAATCCGAAATGTTGCGAATTGAGCGCCAATACTGGACCAGAGAAGATTGCGGGTCGCAGGAATTGAAATGCGCCAGAGATTTGAGAAGACTTTCGAACAAAAGAGAGAAACTTAGCAATTCAACATCAAATATTTGTTAAAGAAATTTACTATTGAACCAAGAGAGGTGGTGGGGGAGAAGGTGTCATGTAAAACTGATTGTGAGACCTTAGGTCTTCATGCACCGATTAGAAATTATCTTCTCCGAGACGCTATCACAAAAAATCTACTCTCCCTTTCTCTCTCTCTTCTCCTCCTTCTCCCCCCCCCCCCCCCCNCCCAGAAAAAACCAAGAGGACAAATTTCAGAATGTTTAATACAATCAGTAAATTCTGATTCCTATCGTTTGCCGAGGGAAACTTTTTGAGGGCTTCCGGGACGTTCAGAAGCATGCTAGTAGTGGGCTGAGGTAGGAATCCGGCTCAAAATAACGTAATGCTCTCTGTCGCTGTCAATATCAACTATCTAGGCAGCTAGATTTTTTTTTTTATCCTCCGGTGTTCACCTATGCTGGCAATCCAGTTCGAAAAGGGAAAATTAATCTTGTTTTATGCATTAATCGCCTGTCAAGTTCAATGCAAAAATGATAAAACCAAGAGGGGTCGTGATGGGGTTGGGCAGGGGGAGAAGAATTTTCAGATCCGTTTGCCTAGAACATGCCTTGGTGTACAATTGTGGTGCAACTCTCTTTGTAATTCGACATGGAAGATTGCAGACTGAAAGGAAAAATGGTGCATCAGTTATGGTGATGTATAAGGCTCGTCACGTGATCAAACGGCCTATACCAGGAAGTGTTACACAGACCGCGTTACCATTCGTTTTGCAGTCGTCCTCATTTTCTTTACTACATTCTTACAATCAGATGTACAGTCGACTCTGCTTAATAGCCATTTGGATAATCAAAACTCCCGCTTACTCGCAACAGTTTCCTACACAAGATTGAGTGCTATATTTCTCAACAAAAAGTCACTGGATAATCGCAACTCCTTTTAACTGCATCTTTTTTTCCATGCTCCCGAGGAGTTGCGATTATGCGGAATTTACTGTATTATGCGTTCCCGTTTTTTATCCAAACGTCATCTTTGCGGGATTACGACGCTAAGCGCCCACACGGAAGCTATAAGAATCGATACCGGAGTTAACCTGTTACAAAATGTACTATCGACCCAGTATGGCGGAATCCCTTGTTCCGGGTAGATCGCATCTCGGAGATGTTTACTTTCTTCATCCTTAGATCGAACAGTTGGCAACGAATTATGTCACCGGTACCACCAGCGCAAATACCTTCGTCAAATATAAACTCACTCCAGACGGTGCCATTTGTCCAATAGTTGGAGTGAGTTCCAGTGACGACATTACAAAGATTTCTCCAGATCAGCCCAGCACTACCGAGCCGGGGTTTATTCGCAGGCTAAAATAACACACTCAGTTAGAAATGTGTGCCTGTTCCCACAACTTTTTGACAATAGTTTCTAAAGCAAACCTTTGTGCAAACTTTATGTTGGCAACGCAGAACTTTCTGACAGTAGTTTCTAAAACAAACCATCATGCAAACTTTATACTGACAACGCAAACCATTTTGACAGTACATAAGTTCTAAAGCAAACCGTCCTGCAAACTTTATACTGGCAACGCAAAACTTTTTGACAATATAAGGCTTATTCGTCTTTGGAAATATAGAGAAACGTTTGGGGTTGAAGATCTCTAGGGACTTTTTTGGATTTTAATAAATCGTGGTCCAGCAGCTGAAAACAGCCTACGTTACAATTGGAGATCGCAATCTCTATACACAAAATGGGTGTCTTTTCCTTTCTTCATATGGGTGTATCAAAGGGAAACATTTCCATTGCGTAAAGCTAAACGCTGGAAAGAAGGTCTGCAACTTTCATTTGCCCGCTTCATTTTCTCAGCGTGCTTTCAGCAAACAACACCATGCATTGAAGGTTTCCCGGGTAAGCTTGTGATACCAAGAAGTTCATGACAGTCTTATACGTACGTCAATAAGGGCTAATTATAATATCATTGATATGAAATACAATCTGGTTCAAGCTGACATGATGAAAACAACTGTATTAATATTGGTCATAATACATGTATATGGTTTATGGGAAGGACAACCACTAACAGCTATTCTGTTACAATGTTCTCATGCAAATAAGGTGTCTTCTTACTTTGTGGGTATTTCTGATCTGTACATGTACTTCATTTACATGTTACTTTGCATCAGATCAGTCACAGCAGTAGGCGGTGCCCGAAGGCAAGCTTTTTTGTGAGTTGTCCATAATTGATATAGTAATAATTGATAAATAGTTCGATATAATGCTATTGATTGAATGACTGAGTAAACTTAAAGTGAGTGAGTAACTGGTTGAATGAATGAAATCTACTATATTTTAGCGAGGTGGAATTGGCTGTGTCTTAGATCGACCGTTCCATCCGACAAAAAAGGGCATGGGGCGAGGGAAACGGGGGAAGAAGAGGGTGGTTTTTAGAGTGCCCGGAGTGGAGGAAAGATGATGATAGAAATGGGCCTTCGCGTGTTGACTCGTCAGATGAGAGAGATTACTGTTGTAGGAGACTGAAGGGTGAGCGTTTGATAGGATGCCCGCAATTTTACCAGCAGCGGTCACAGGTCAGTCTAGTGGCCTCGTGTCGTTACCGTGCTTGAAGCTGTGTCAGGGATGTCAGTAAGTATTCTATAATTTTTTAAAAAATTTTAGCGAGGATCTAAATTTCGCGAAAAGTCGAAAATGGCTATTCACGAGGATCTTAATTTTGGCGAGCCCTGCATAATGGTATTCTCACGTGAGTATAAGCGCATAAATCTAAGCTAGTGTGCTGCCAGTCTTCCACGGCAAACTCAAAGAGAGCTGCTCCAGAGTTGTTCACCAAGGCATGTTATAGACAAATGNGTCAGTCTAGTGGCCTCGTGTCGTTACCGTGCTTGAAGCTGTGTCAGGGATGTCAGTAAGTATTCTATGATTTTTTAAAAAAAATTTAGCGAGGATCTTAATTTTCGCGAGCCCTGCATAATGGTTTTCTCACGTGAGTATGAGCGCATGAATCTAAGCTAGTGTGCAAATCTTCCACGGCAAACTCAAAGAGAGCTGCACCAGAGTTGTACAACAAGGCATGTTATAGATATATTAAAATCCTCCTCCCCCCCCCCAAATCCTCCACTCCAGGGATGTAACAGGACTTCTTTTTCATCATCTTGTGAATTTTCATGTGCTAGAAGGCCAGGCCTACGCTAGAGACAAGCTGGTGAATTCAAACAACCGAAAAGCTGTCTTACTTTCCATAAAAGCTGTCTTACTTCCCATAAAAGCTGTCTTACTTTCCATAAAAGCTGTCTTACTTTCCATAAAAGCTGTCTTACTTTCCATAAGAGCTGTCTCACTTTCCATAAAAGCTGTCTTACTTTCCATAAGAGCTGTCTTACTTTCCATAAAAGCTGTCTTACTTTCCATTAGAGCTGTCTTACTTTCCATAAAAGCTGTCTTACTTTCCATAAAAGTTGTCTTACTTTCCATAAAAGTTGTCTTACTTTCCATAAAAGTTGTCTCACTTTCCATGTGCTATGGTTGCACATACTCGGGTCATTTGCGCACTGTTTACTGCCTTGGTGACTCGTGTGATTTTTCTCGGGAAGTCATTTTCGCGAGTCAAAAAAGAAAACCCACTTCTACTACAGTAAGTTGACAGCTGTTCTTAAGGGAAGACTGAAGTGATTTTACTCACTCAAAATCAACCCATTGATAGTTTTTAATTAGTCAACTCCAGTGATACGCACTTCCGTGGTAAGCAAAATAATTTTGTGATTTTGTCACTGAATCTCGTCTCTGAAAGTGAAAGATGCATCCTGTTAGCCATTCTAACAGACAGTATCAGCCAATCATTTTCCTCTGGCAAGGGAAAAGTAGAAAGCGGAAGTAATGATTGCAGGAATTGTGGCTTGCGGTGCTCGGATGACTATGCATGTATAATAACGGAGACTTATCTCGAACACCAACAGCCACAATTCCAGCAATTGTTGACACGATTAAATGCTTGTAAAAGATGTATGACGTCATTCTGCCGTCCATTATAATGAGAGGATTAATTGCGTAACTAAGCTGACTCGTACGGGAAGACTGCTACTACTTCAGTTAGGATCTGTGGAACGCCCTTGAAGCTGTGGAGGCACACGTACAGTCCTTTACGCTGGATGTTGTGTCTGTCACATGCACGATTTCATCAAACCAGACTAAGCAGCCTAGAAAAAATACCGGAAGGCTGGCTAAAGGTTCTCACATAGTGCAGTCATTTTCGAAAGGTAGTCTGTGTCTGGAGATTGTAACTACCAAGGCTGTTGTGTTAAAATCGGCTTACTTATTGGCCGTCCGCTTAATCGCACTTTTTACTTATTTGTTAGATATTGCAGGAAACAAATGCAGTCGACTCCGTTTAATGATAATCTGGTTAATTGCAGCTTCTATTATTCGCAAGATTTTTCATGTAGCAGAACACTGTACTTTTTTTAAACAATAAAAGGGCACTGGATAATTGCAGATTTTTTAAAATACGAATTTTTTTTTTCTGGAAATCTAAGGAGTTACAGTTAAGCGGAGTCCAGTGATTCTGACAACGGCCCTGTCCTATGAGTGGTAAGGATTCTTGTATACTGGTCCAGTCTGGTGACAGGTGGGCTAGATAAGGCAGTACATGTATAAGGCAATACATGTATGTATGTATAATAGGAATGCTTATAGGAGTGTTAACAATGACTAAGGGAAATGCTACCGATCATGTCTTATCAACATTTTTGGTTTTGTGATTTAAGATAATAGTATTTGACCGGATTCAGTATACACAGTTTACTCCGCTTAAGATAAATCCTCAAAAGCAAGGATAAAATAGCAGTGTTAAAAAGTGGCGATTATCCGGTGATGTCGATTTAGAAAATGCCCCATCACAATCTGTTATCTGAAAAAAATGTGTCGGTTATGCGTAGGTTGCCGTTAAGAGGAGTAGATTGCACCGAATAGTATCCACAGTGGGGCGATGATGTCATGGTAAAATGTTTGGTGGGGTGAGTTTGTGCAGCCGGGAAACTGATGGACGTCAACCTAATATTTTAACACAACATACCCTTTCAAAGGAAACTGATAATTTTCTGATCATATAATTATTGCATCGAGGAGTCGATTGGGTCCCATGAAGAGGATCACATAAAGAAGTTTCCACCGTCTTTTATATAAAAAGTTTAACTTCGTTTGCGTCAGGAAATTTAACAAAGACAACAAAAAAAGCATGGTTAACGTTCTTTTACCCAAGGTTGCTCCAGATAAATAAGAGATATATTACAGTATTATAGCAGAGACTGTGAATTGGTTCACTGAAATTGGAATTCAAATTCATGAGACCCTAGTATACTTGTTAACAGTTACTGTAAGAGATAGGTCATGACTGAGCAACATGGTTTCATAGGTTATGCTTGAGCAATATCTCTAAATGCCACGCATAGTTTTGGTTGTCAAGTCAAGCCATTATAACAAATTAATGTGTCCTTTTTAAAACTATTCGCGCGTCGCCGCTACGCTTGCCTGGACACACGTATACCAGTGCTGGAGCGGAAAGTATTGATCAAACAAAAACACGTTAAGCTACTGTGATGTGAACTGGGGCGAAGTACTTTAAAGTAAATTGTGCAGCGTAATGCTGAGTTGTCTGCCCTGTGCACTGCATGACGTACAACTTTAAGAGGCGTATGACGTAGATATGTTCGCGAGGGTGGGACTGTGTTGCTTATCTCGATTAACATAGTAAGATTTGTGGTGATGTTGTGATTCCTAATCACTTCCTCCTTCCGTCCTTCTTTGTTTCACTGCCTCTGTCCTCACCTCACCTATGTCTTGATCTCATTTCCTCTTCTTTCAGTCTTAATTTGCCGGCTTTTCCTTCTCTCCATCTTGTCTCGTCTTCTCTCCCCCTCCCCCTCCCCCCACCCTTTTTCAAATTAGAAGAGTTTAATAAGGTAATCTTTTGGATTTCTGTGTCCTGGTACATAATACCACAGTTTCGATGTGAACATTACATTCCACATGAATAGTTTTCGAGCAGACCGAAATAGCATTCGGGTTTTTTGGGTTTTTTTTTTCGGCATTAAGATACCAAATACATTCAACCCTGTTTAAATGCAGCTCCTTTGGATGATGATACGAAATTCCGAATGAACGTGTTTGCGATTATCCGGTGGGGTTATATATAGCTTGTCGTTGTGTAGAAAGTGTTGCGATTAAATGAAATTACCGGTATTGAGATTTAGGGAAGTCAACTGTATCTTTATAAAATTGTTATGACCTTGAGTTTCTAATTGTGGACATGAATTCCGATACTGTCATGCAAACAAGCCTTATATTCTGAACAGTTTGATACCAAAATTAGCGTGTGACCTAATTTATATACTTGTGTCAGCAAAGAAAATATTATGTTATTAATATCCAGTTGTGTTGTACAGCTTTTACCTGCAAGAGAAAGGTAAATCTCATCTTCTTAATTGGCGACTGACGGGGTGTGATTGCAGCCATGACGTAATCAGTAGCCGCTGTCAGCATGTAACGGGGTTTATAGCTGGGCAATTCCAGCTAAGTGCCACATAAGTTACACTTTTTTTTTCTCGAAAAGTTCTGACTTTACAGAAGCCAGTCTCAGTTCATATTTTAGGAACAGCTTAACCCCTGTTAAAAGCAATCAAAACTAATCTCTGTACAGGCAAAGCTTTTCAGAGGTTAGCAATGTTTTCTTCAGCCCGCACGATCGCATACATCGCCACTTAAATTTCAAACCTCTCCCCCACCTCTCCACCCCCAAAAAATACATTGAACGCGCGCCAGTCTGCCCTACTTTCCTCCACTCTAAAGTTTGCATTACTTAACACAAACCTAAAACCTCTCTAAAAAATGTCCAAATCTCCTCTCAAATTTATGACAAGGGGGCAGTATCTCCTCCAAGTCATATGACCTTAAGAAACATTGAATTAGCATACTGAGGTGACACTCTGCTGGAATTGCCCAGGTTCTTCAGTGCGCATCAAGGATCTTCATGCGCTCTTTATATATCCCAAAGTCAGTTTCTCTTCCTGATGTAGATGTTATTACAGGTGTGCATTACATATTGGGTGTGTTGCAGTGTCAGCTTATGTACATATTTCATGATGGCTTATTACGATGGGTGCCGTTGCGTTCCGGACCGTGCCGTTGATGAATTCGAATCCTGCAGCTATGACAGCGAAGACGACTATATAAACAGTATAAATACAGTGTGCCTCCGATACTGCGAGATTTCCGTGACTTGCGCAATTTTATTGTTATTTGCGAGGGCTGGTTATAGAGAAATCTATGGATATACAGTAAAACCTCGATATAATGTATGTCTTATGGCATGGTAAAAGTATACTTAATATTGAAAATATTTAATATCAAGGTCCACCCAAGAAATGAAATGATATAATAATGATGAGTCGATGCGTGTGAAATTCATACTTTGTAATACGATATATTTAATAAAGGAGTACTTACTGTTGAAGTTCTACTGTATTATAGCTTAACGTATTAAAACTCTAAATTTTTAGTACCTAATTCACGAATCTTTTTGAAATGGCAATGTCTGCGACACCTGGCTTGTGTAATCTCGTATTTTGCATTTCACATTTACGATTGGCTGTTTTCGGTGTTTTGTGATTGGTTGTTTTCAGTGTATCTACCAGTATGAACAGAGGCTTTCGTTGAGTTTGGTTTTGTATTCTGTTTTTTGTTTTTTGTTTTTTTCCTTCAACTTTGAAATTGGGTGTGTTGCAGTGTCAGCTTATGTACATATTTCATGATGGCTTATTACGATGGGCCCTAAAGTAGGCCAGGGTTGGGCAAGTACACCAAAAAAAGCCAGCTTAGTTAAAGTTCAGTTCACTGAGGGGGAAAAAAAAGCCTTAAGATCAAGTTTAGCTATGAAAAGTGGGTAGTTTCCGGATCTCACCAGTTCCCCTTGATTTTTGACATTGACATTCAGGTCTGATTTGCAAGATAGTTCAAGTTCAGGTCCAGCTCTCAAGATAGTCACAGTTCATATAAAGATTGGTTCGTCCAAAGTAGCTATTGTACAGTAAAGCTGAGCTCGAGTTAGCGTGAACTGAAGTTCACGAACGCGTTCATATGATCTCAGTTCTTCCCAGGCCTAACCTGGGCTTTGAGGTGACATCACGATCGAGCGAGGAGAACTTCAACGGTGTTATTGTAAGAAAGAAATCTTTTGAAATCGATTGAGGAAGAGTAAACTGGGGCTTTTGAAATGTTGAGAGTAAAGAAAACCTCTTTACTTATCATTACAAAATGAGGTCTCTGGTTCATGACTGGGTACATTCCTGTGGTGGTGCTGTGGCTTGAGGACAAGTCTGTCTGTAAATTATGGTGTAGATGTGTGTCGGTGATGGTGAAAAAGGCATTTTCAGTTGTTTTATTTGGAGGAGAAGCGAAGAACCGATGATTGAGATATTAGGCTACGAGTTACAGTCAACTCCGTTTAATCGCAACTTCTCGCGAACATGGAAAAAAGTTGTAATGAAAAGGATTTGTGATTATTCAGTGACTTTTATATAGAAGTATAATTTTTAATTATTAGGAAATTGTTGTGATAAGTGAAATTTGCTATTATCTGGTTTGTATTTAACGAATGCGACTTTATCCTGGAAATGTCTTATAGGCAGTTTGATCTAAACCTTTAAGAAAGATCAGATCACAAAGAGAAGGGCGAAGTTACGTAACGCTGGAAAATATTACTTGTTTCGTCAAAATTAAAGCCCGAATTTCTCTGCCTATAAATCTCGTGCGCTACTTTCTTCGTGACAGGGGTCACTCTACGACCCGTATTCATTGCAGTTTAATCATTATTTCCGAAGGCCCGAACTTTTTCCATAACCTCTTTTTATCCCATAAACAGGGCCTATTTCCGGTGACATAAAAGTGTGTAATAATGTTTTGGTATGTCACAAATTACATAATTTTGACCTTTGACCTGCTTACGAATACTTTGATTGGAAGCCTTTGAAACCCCGAGGCTTATAAAATTAATATGTGACGTCATTTCTTTTGTGGCGTCATGAATATGTGACGTCATTTCTTTTGTAACTATTTTCACTGCCGTGGGGTTTCCCTCTGTCTAGAATTACAAAAAAATATTTTAGTCTGTCTTTATTACCGCTTGTCATCGGTCTCTTCACCTTTCAATATCAGCTCAGTTCAACATTTGAATTAAAGTACAGTACTTGAAATGTCAGAGTGTTTATGTGGTCTAAAGTTTCATCGATGATTGTCAGCTGTTTGGATCTACTTTCTGTCGCGTAACTGTGTGGTTCATTCAGTTCAGTTGTAGTTGATGTGTCTCAAACAGGGTGAGGGTCACTTCAGATTCCTTTTCACGATTAAAAGTTCAGTTTTTTTTTTATTAGTCAGGGTTTATTTGATAAAAGGATCTCGCGAATACGCTAAATGTATAACCCATTGCATAAATCTGATATCAAACAAACACTCACTACCCATCCTCTGTATGTGATAATTATGGAATTTCAACATAAAACAAAAATAATCCAGAGAGTCATCGACAGTTGCCTGTGGCGTTGCCTATTAATAATAGAGATCAGCGGAAATGATTCTTTTTTATTGTGTAATCATGCTGAGTTCAGAAAACTGGTAATAGTGTTTTTAGATTTAAAAGGATGGCTATTATCAGTTGTTGTATTCCTATGACGTCTATCGGTCAGACTTCGGGTCTGTTTCTCTTTCGCTTTGGGCCGGCTGCTCCTGGCTAGTGTATCTCTCTGGTGGATTTTGTGTGACGGTATCTTGAAACTTTGTTTTCTTCCATGAGCCCGGTTCATTAGTATTTGTTCCTTGTCGTGTGAAGACGGTACTTGTGAATAGTCATCGAGGTTGTTTGCTTCTCCCAGGAAGGGACTAAATCCACCTGTCTTCAGTATAATAATATAGGCAGGCCATAATACATGTGTGTGTGCAAAGAAGAGCTAGCGAGTTTATTACAATTTGCATAAGACCTGTGCCGGTCGTCGCTGTTTTTGCAGTGTTAAGCCTTCATAAGCCAATCGTAAAATCCAGGGTTGTCTGATTGCTTCGTAATTACCATCTGCCTTAAGACAAGGTGTCACTCATTTATGAGCTCCTCGATGAATTTGGCTAGTGCATGGACAGTCTCGTGTGTCTTTAGCCAATAAAGTTCATTTTGTATGAAATCGCATTTTTATTATGGTTAAGACTGAAGTTTGTCCAGTGTGGAAATTGATCTCAGCGAGAGAAGTTCACGATATTCATAGAACTTTTTCAGACACTGCAACATATTCTGTATGGCGAAATATTCTGTGTTCTGATATTCCGAAAAACTCCTGGAAGTTTGAATGGGTCTCTTAATGTAGTAGTCATTCCTCGAATTTTTCAGTTGACGCGGTGCTAGGGATGGAACAAGGAGAGCAATCGAAATGAATCTGTATTTTGATTAATTAATGCAGGAAAATTCAGAATTCGGTTTCACGACGGCTGGTGATTAGAGGAAACTGGATATAGCTTACGAAACATTGTAGCATCACGACATGATTTGAATGCGAAGATTCATTAAGGAAGTTCGGACATAGCCACATGAGGACGTTAGTAGAAGAGCAGCGCTAGGACTTGTAGATTCACTAGTGATTTCAGGAGGTTGGCCATAGCTTACAAAAATAAAATTCGCCGTACGACAGGTTTTGAACTTGAAGATTCACTGAGGGAGTTTGGACACAGTTGCATGAGCACGTTAGCGGCACAGCATCTAGGAGCTGTAAATTCACGGGTGATTGGAGAAGTTTGGACTCAGCCACCATAACGTTGCTTCACCTCAGCTGGTGAAGTTGGAAATAACTTTCTTGATGGCTAGGCTAATTCAGACGCAGCTGCCAGAGCAGGTCAGCTACACTGCAGCTATTGAACTCCGATATACTTGACGAGACCAGCGAACACGCGTAAAGCGTAAAGCTGTGTTGACTGACTTCCTGTACCTCCAGCCATGCTCGTGTCTCGCCCAGCCTCAATGTCCTCATCAACCTTTGCCATGGCGACGCCTTTCTACCACCGGACCTCGCACGACGTTATCAACAACAATGACAGCACTTGCAACAAGAACAATAACAATAACAGCATTGTCTGTCATGAAATGTCTGCCGAGAACATGGACTGTGTCCTTTGTGGGCAGGCTGGCTGCATCTGCATGACACTGGCAGACGCGGGTGGTGTTGTAGATGGCTCTCGTGGCTACGCTGAGGACTCATTGTCGTTGATCCCCAACAGCTGTGAATCTCTCCAGCTCTGTAAATGTCTCTCCAATGATAGGACTATGTGTCCTCAAGACCTTGCTCTAAGTCCACCTGATAATATAGGCGTTTCTGTGGCTAAAGATGTCGCTGCCTTAGCCTCCAAGATTCACACAGAAAGCTGTTCTGACCAGACTTTTCATCAAATGAATCTGAACACACCACAAACTGAAGACAAACCCATAACGAATTTGTCATTGACCGCGTCTTGGCAACCTTCTCAGACCTGCCTAGAGGTGAGCCCACCTACATCTGTGCCAATAGGCTCGAAGAATCCACCAACTCCGGCATCGATCTCAGCACCAGATGTGTTCAAAAATTCAAATGTGTCGTGTAAGCAACTTGATCATATACCAAACTGTAGTGGAAAGTGCATGAAGTCCGTCAACGGCGTCGTATGGTGCTGTCCAGAGAATGTTTTGGATTCACGCAAGATCGCAGACAGTCTTCAAACAAAGCAGTCTGGCATCGATTGTCATGTGGAACATCAACACGCAGAATCTCCTTTACCAGGCCAACTCAGGCCTGATCCTAATATTCAGGGACATAATGAAGAGACGAGAATACTCCAGGCTGGGTCTGCGTCTACTTTGCCATCCTCGCTTTCCAAAAGACAGCCTGGACTAGCTGGAGAATCCGCAGTTCAAAGTTGCGCGACAGTGGCACACAGCCTTCCACCGCAGCCACCAGCACCCTCAGCAGCTTCAGCACATCTGGCCATGAAACCGCCATCATCCCAAATGCCAGCACCATCAACTGTTCAGCAGAAAAGAATCTCATACCCTTCCCGGTCACCGGCTGCGATTGGAAGCGTGGAGGATGCCGAGAAGGAAGCAAGACTAGCAAAGGTCAAGAGTGGAATGGGACTGGAAAGTCCGTGTCAGAAGAACACGAGGCTAAGAAGCAGGTCTCGGCCACTGTCATCATCCGACTATTCTGATCTGACCTGGATGAGGGACGTGACCGCCTACACGAGACACTACTTGTACGTAATTGGCATTTGCACGTTTTCTTTCTTTATTATTCTTTTTTTATTATTTCATGATAAATAAGTTATGTACATTATTTATCTGATCACCAAAGGTTTTGAGGCTTGGCTCACGGACGGATGAATCTGAAGTCCAAGTTTGGTTTGGACAAATTCTAACATTTTTTTTTTGGTCTACCACTACCGTATAAATGTATCTGAGACACCTTTATTCGTGTAATCCTTCTTGCGTCCATATTCTTCTCTCATTACTTGTTCATTTTCCGCTCTGATATGTCTTTCTCCCAGCTTGTTTTATTATGTTTATATCCACAGTAAAATCATTAAAGAGCAATTCCAGGAGAGTGCAATATCATTACATAAATTTCTGACAAGCTTTGGTACTACAGCATCCAGTTTCGGCTTATATTTGTACCATCCAAACTTCTGCCATCGTCATCATCATCATCATCGTCTTCATCACCATTTTTGTTGCTTTAAATAACACTAAGTATGATAGCATTGTCGGTTCAGACCTCCATCTTCCCCTGTCAAATTGTGGCTTTATGTATGAATGAGTGCGTGCGTGTAGCGGGCGTGGTGCACCTTTGTAATTTACTATATTTTTTCCCCTTAATGCACGAATGTGAATTGTAATATTGTTAAGAAATACTGTGAAATTGTCATGCAAGGCGAATCAAATGTGAATCTGGACAATAAAATGTTATCTTAAAGAGTGAATGAATCCCTGTATGAGACAACCAAAGCTTATTGCTGTAAAGTCAGAGCTTTTTAGAAATTAATGGAATTGATGCGGCATTGTGTTGAAATTTCCCGGAGATGATTTCCCGAGCCCCTGGCACAGGCCACATTGCGGGCCAGAGAGTACAGAAGACTGATCTACGCCTGTCCTTAAAAGGCAGTTTGAAAACTCCTGGGGCTTTGGGTCACCCCCAGCTCACGCTCTAGAATGTTGTAAACTGTATTTAGTCTACATGTCACATCATTCAGTTGACCACCCCGAGCCATGGGTTCGTGAGTGACTGACGGAACTAGTGACCGTATGTATGCATAATCTTTGGCAGTAGTTTGTGCACACGGTCAACTGCGATGAACATTGCCAGCGGCTGGGAGGGTGGGTCCCGTGGCCACCGCAATGCGTCAATTAGCGCAGTGATTACGCATACGGCCATAAGTCTCTTTCTCTGTGCCGTGGCTACAAACGGTACCTGATCACGTGACCAGTGTACGTGTTCCGATTTTTATGTATTCCATTGGAAGGACAACCGACAAATGTCACGACTAGTTGTAACACTGAAACCCACTTATTTTTTTACGCCTTCATAAACTTCAGTTTTAAATGTATTTTCTTTTGTACGAGCATTGCCAATCGCGTGCTGCTTCCTCATAGTACTGTATATGCACGAATCATATATTTTCCTTCCTGGTCAGTCCCCGTTCGTTACGCTCTTGAGTTCTAGATTGATTATAGAGGAATCCTGGTATTTATATCCAAGTTAACCCATTGCGACCAAGTGTTTAAATAGAAGTCTTGTCCAAAATCGTTAGGTTTTCGGGCAGAGCTATCTTCCTTCATCCACCGCATCTCTTGAGGAGAGAGAGAGAGAGAGAGAGAGAGAGAGAGAGAAAGAAAGAGAGAGAGAGAGAATAATACGAATATAATACAGGATGTGTATCTAAATGTCTTTTGTTACAAGATCATGAAGCGGACTTTCTATAAATGTGGTGTGATACTGCATGAAATTTCACCTCACCAAACAGACTGGCTCTGACGTCAGTACATCGTGCAGAGAATAATGAAATAAATTTGGAAGAAGGAAAGCATTAAACTTTATCACGCCGTGTGGGAATAACGTCCAGCAAATTAAACCGCATGGTCGAAGAAGGGGTCAGAGGAAGAAAAATCCCCCCCCCCCCCNACCCCCCCCCCCCCTCAAGTCCCCTTTTACCCTATCAAATTTGGTCGAAATGCAATAAAATCCAAAGGTTCAGAGCACATGTAGCACACAACTCAACTCTTCCATTAGTAATGCTGCAACAAAATCCAGAGATGCAGACAAGAAACAGGAAAACATACAGTGGTTCTGGGCTGGACCCAGTTTGAAACAGTCTCACTGAGTCTCAATAGATACTGCCCACAATTTTAACTCACATTCACGAAGGCTAAAGTTGGAGAGATGTATTCTGTTTAGATTAGCTGTAAAGATTAACGTCATACAGGCCACCCATTTTTGCACCGTTGACCAGCACAGTCTCTGATCTGATACTCCACACAGTTGTGTTCTGTTTATCACGCACCAGGTGTGAAATAAAATGGCATTGGCGCCACTGTTTAGTTAGCCAGTGGGTTTTTAAGTGAGGTTTCAGCCCAAGCACTGCATCTGGTTATACTAATCACGGGTACATGCTTCGTTTTGGAAAAGATGTCATGTCATTTATCATATAATTATTATGTTCGTATCCACTCTCATTTCCACTTAATCACTCATTCGCTTACACACAACATAGCTTACCTCAATTTGCTTCGCCTCGGCTAAGCTCAGTTCACTTTCTGCTACTCACTTAATCACAAGCACAGTCATACACTTATACACCAGCTCATTCATTCATTCATTCATTCATTCATTCATTCATTCATTCATTCATTCATTCATTCATTCATTCATTCATTCATTCATTCATTCATTCACTCACTCACTCACTCACTCACTCACTCACTCACTCACTCACTCACTCACTCACTCACTCACTCACTCACTCACTCACTCACACTCACTCACTCACTCACTCACTCATTCATTCATTCATTCATTCATTCATTCATTCATTCATTCATTCACTCACTCACTCACATTCATTCATTCACTCACTCACTCACTCACTCACTCACTCACTCACTCACTCACTCACTCCATTCATTCATTCATTCATTCACTCACTCACTCACTCACTCACTCACTCACTCACCCACCCACCCACTCATTCATTCAATCATTAATTAATTAATTAATTCATTCATTCATTCACTCACTCACTCACTCACTCAGTCACTCACTCACTCACTCACTCACTCATTCATTCATTCATTCATTCATTCATTCATTCATTCCCCAGGACTATCCCGGATCCAAGTAACCAGAAGCTGAACTGGACCAAACCGCCGTTGACCGTCCTGATCATTCGCAAACATCTGGATGAATCTGTGCTGTTCCCTTTCAGGGATCTGGTCATTTGGTTGGTGGAGGTCAGTGTCCACTTTCTACTCACTACCCCCTTCTCTTTTTTCCTTTGTTTATTTTTCTCCCTCTCTCTTCCTTCTAAAGTTCGTTTGTCTTTTTCTCCTCTTCTCTGTCCTTCTGTCTAAAGTTTTTCTTAGTTTTTCTCCCTTTCTTTATCCTTCCGTCTAGAGTTTGTCTTTGTTATTCTCTTTTCTTCATCCTTCTTTCTTCTCTCCTGTCTTTCTGTCTCTCTCTCCCCTTTTGTAATTCTTCCTTCATCTTTTCTTTACATACCTTCTGACACTATCTCTTTCTGTCTGTGTTTCTGTTATTTTTTCATTTTCTTACTTTATGTCGTTCTCTTCCTTTTGCTGTCTGTCTGTTTCTGTCATTTTTCATTTTCCTCTCTTATCCTTCTCTTTCTAGTTCTTTCTGTAATCTGTCGCTTGGCATCAGAAAAATCTTTTCAGCTTCAATACACCTATTTGGAAAATAAATCTGTCCATACAACCAGCTTTGCAGCCTTGAAGCAAAGCTGTGACATAATGTACATTGGAATGCTTATATAAAACATCCACCTCTAAAAGCCAAGCTTAAAAGGGTGTGCAGTTAGAAGGATATGTTATCCAGAGTGCTTTTCTTAAGAAACAAAGCAGTTGGGACTGTTGAATGGGGATGTGCTAGGCAGGGAATGTTTTTTATTTAAGGGCCATTCCATGGATATTTTTCTTTCCATTATTTAACAATCAGCTGAAAGCTGATTAGTGCTCTACAGAATAAAACTTATTTTCTGGTAACAGACTGGACATGTGCTGTGGAATGGCCCATAACAGAGTTCTGCTATACTTGAAAACACAGCATAATTGGATGTAATACTTAGACCCCTAGTCTTATTTTAACTCCTTTATCTTCATATAAGATCTGTATTGGACATAAGTTATAGTACAGTGTTTAGTGCTGAAGGACACAATGGCAGGAATGCTTTGTGTTCACAAAGAGACTGAGGGCCCCCCCCCCCCCCNNCCCCCCCCAACAAAAAAAGAAAAAAAAAAGGAGGAAGAGAATAAGAAAATTTCATGGATTCTGCACCCTTGCTCAAACACCTCCAATTTATGATCATAAATTCATACATGGATTTTGAGTTTGGTGAGGTCTCTCTGTATCACTATGTCTTGATCATCAGGCTTTATAAAGTGTGGTCCTGCGACCAAATGTTTCAATTATCTAATTTTATGTCATTTTGTTCTTCCAAATGTTACACTGAGAAGAAATCATTCTAAAATTTTCATTTTGGACGAACTTCATTTCGCCGTAAATGAGTGAGCGTTTGTCATTGTTTAACAAAGAAAAGGGGTCGGGGAAAGGATTGATTTACGGCGAAATCGAGCACACTGTTCATTTTATGGGGTGGTGGGAGGTCTCAGTTTTCTGACAGTGCGTACAAAATTCTTTGATATTTTATAGTGATAAAGTCACCTTCTTGTTAGATCATGTTAGAGCAGTTAAGTTGCCATACAAGCCACGCTTCAGGTAAATGCATACATTAATCAAAATTGATTAAACATTGATTAAATCCTGGTATATTATTGAAATAAAACTGTTTAAGTGTTTGCTTTCACCATTGTTTCGATTTGTTACATGCTATTGCTTGTGTATGCTGACTTATGGTGAACAGTTTGATGATGGATGTTGAATGTGGATGTTTTTGTTGATAATGATGATAATGATGGTGTATATGTCTGCCTCCAGGAGAAGAACATGGTGGTGTATGTAGAGAAAGTGGTGCTAGAAGAAGGTCTGCTTGTGGAGGATGAGCGCTTTCAGCTGGTGCAAGACAAACTCAAATCATTCAGAGAAGGTGAGTGAAGTTTCCTCTCTCTTTCTTCCTGTTTACTTTTTTTTCTTTTTGCACAGGGCTGAACTGTGATAAAGTGTAAGTGCCAATTTTGCTCCAGTTATCAAGAAAAGATCAATCTGTCAATCGATCAATCCTCCCCAACTGGCACAGTTCTTCATATGCAGCATTGATTTTTTCGTCAGCCATGTAGCGTGTAAAATTACAGAAATCCACAAACATACCATTTATATGTGCGTGTATTTTTTGTCCACCCTCTCTTTGCTTGTGAGCTCTAGGTTGGTTACCCTTTTCTTCTTAGCTATAGATCCACTCCCCTCTTTAATCTTTGTTGCTCTCTCTCCCATTCAGAATTGCTTCTCTTCAGAGAATTCTCTGAAATCAGAGAATATTGCCTTTGAGAGGAAACTATTTGATTTTCATCAAAGTTTTGCTGTATCCATTTCTTGGAAAGATTTCCGCAGGCAACAACCCCCGAAATAAGAACATACTAAAGAGTGATTATTTTGATGGGACAGGATGAATTTCATTTGGATTATATACCCCTAACCCTACCCCTAATTCTAACCCTAACCCTAACCCTACCCTTACCCCCAACCCTACCCCTAACCCTAACAGGTTGTTGCCTGCGGAAATCTTGCCCATTTCTTCTTTAATGTGCCTCTTCTATTCTTTGCTGTATATATGCCCTTACACAGATTATTTAATACTGTTTAACCATCACTGCAATATGTTTATTGCTCTTACTTTCAGCTAAATTGCATAATCTTTTTGAACTTTCAGCTAAATTGCATAATCTTTGTGAAACCTTGGAAAGTTCAGAGAATTTCATAAAGTGTGATTGCCATCACTGATCAGTATCTCTTTCATAGATTCTCATTTGTGAAAATATACATCCACGTACATTCTTGTCCCACATTCTTCTTGCATCCTTCAGTTTGATCTAATGCACTCAGCAGCTCTGCTATCTCATTCTTGCAGTTACCCAGGGATCCCAATCCACTGACCCTGTCTATATAACTATACACAACATTCTAATCTTATACTGACCCGTTACATCACTTTAGTCACATGATGTTGCTTCTTTCCTAATCTAGGAGTGGATGATCTGACTGATAAGGTTGACTTTATCATTTGCCTAGGAGGGGATGGAACTCTGCTGTATGTTTCATCCTTGTTTCAGGTAAGATTTATGTCCCTTGACCCGTCAGGGCNTACAAAATTCTTTGATATTTTATAGTGATAAAGTCACCTTCTTGTTAGATCATGTTAGAGCAGTTAAGTTGCCATACAAGCCACGCTTCAGGTAAATGCATACATTAATCAAAATTGATTAAACATTGATTAAATCCTGGTATATTATTGAAATAAAACTGTTTAAGTGTTTGCTTTCACCATTGTTTCGATTTGTTACATGCTATTGCTTGTGTATGCTGACTTATGGTGAACAGTTTGATGATGGATGTTGAATGTGGATGTTTTTGTTGATAATGATGATAATGATGGTGTATATGTCTGCCTCCAGGAGAAGAACATGGTGGTGTATGTAGAGAAAGTGGTGCTAGAAGAAGGTCTGCTTGTGGAGGATGAGCGCTTTCAGCTGGTGCAAGACAAACTCAAATCATTCAGAGAAGGTGAGTGAAGTTTCTTCTCTCTTTTTCTTCCTGTTTACATTTTTTTTTGTTTGCACACGGCCGAACTGTGATAAGGTAAGTGCCAATTTTGCTCCAGTTATCAAGAAAAGATCAATCTGTCAATCGATCAATCCTCCCCAACTGGCACAGTTCTTCATATGTAGCATTGATTTTTTCATCAGCCATGTAGCGTGTAAAATTGCAGAAATACACAAACATACCATTTATATGTGCGTGTATTTTTTTGTCCACCCACTCTTTGCTTGTGAGCTCTAGGTGAGTTACTCTTTTCTGTATAGCTATAGATCCACTCCCCTCTTTAATCTTTGTTACTCCCTCTCTCTCTCTCTCTCTCTCTCATTCAATGTTTTTTCCTTTTCAACTGTCATTCAGAATTGCTGCTCTTCAGAGAATTCGCTGAAAGAGAATATTGCCTTTGTGAGGAAACTGTTTGATTTTCATCAAAGTTTTGCAATGTCCTTGTCTTGAAAAGATTTTCGCAGGCAACAACCCCCGAAATAAGAACATACTAAAGAGTGATTATTTTGATTGGACAGGATGAATTTCATTTAGATTATTTACCCCTAACCCTAACCCAAATTCTAACCCTAACCCTAACCCTACCCTTACCCCTAACCCTACCCCTAACCCTAACAAGTTGTTGCCTGCGGAAATCTTGCCCATTTCTTCTCTAATGTGCTTCTTCTGTTCCTTGCTGTATATATGCCCTTACATAGATTATTTAATACTGTATAACCATCACTGCAATATGTATATTGCTCTTACTTTCAACTAAATTGCATAATCTTTGTGAAACCTTGGAAAGTTCAGAGAATTTCATAAAGTGTGATTGGCATCACTGATCAGTATCTCTTTCATAGATTCTCATTCGTGAAAATATACATCCACGTATATTCTTGTCCCACATTCTTCGTGCGTCCTTCAATTTGATCTCATGCACTCAGCAGCTTTGCTATCTCATTCTTGCAGTTACCCAGGGATCCCAATTGACCCTGTCTATATAACTATACACAACATTCTAATCTTATACCGACCCGTTACATCACTTTAGTCACATGATGTTGCTTCTGTCCTGATCTAGGAGTGGATGATCTGACTGATAAGGTTGACTTTATCATTTGCCTAGGAGGGGATGGAACTCTGCTGTATGTTTCATCCTTGTTTCAGGTAAGATTTATGTCCCTTGACCCGTCAGGGCTTTGTCGTTTGAACATGATGCCCCAGGTTCAAATAGGTGAATGTATTGCAGGCTTGTTTGTTTATGTGTTTAAGTTTTTAGCATTCCTTTTCAGCACAATTATCAGAGACAAGACTTGAACCCGCACCAGGCAACCAGTAAATGATTATCTTTGAAACACTTTGAGCAGTCTGCCACCAGTGGGATTCAAATCCAATATTTTAACCGCTCTTAATAAAAAAATGACAGGAACCTGTCAGATGACTGGTCTGTTCATATCACAGTTTTCAGTAGTTTTTGTTTCTTTTTTTTTCCCCATCTCTCAGCTACATTGTTACTGTGGCCAATTTTTCTACCATCAGAGATATATATGTTTAAGCTCAGGCAGGATATTTCAGACTTCTTGTTATTCACAGTTCTCTCCTTTTGCAGTTCAATCACTGCATGAAATTCAAGACTCCTATAGCCTTGTGCTTCTAATGCGCTGGGTTATGTACTGTTAATGCCTTTCTGTGAAGTTTGGACTCTTTTATTCTAATTTCTCTTTTTTTTTTTCACTTTTACATGTTATGTTTCTGTTTCCAGGGCAGTGTTCCGCCTGTTATGGCCTTCAATATGGGCTCACTGGGCTTTCTAACACCATTCCAGTTCTATGAGGACTTCAAGAATGAGGTGTCAAGGGTCATGCAAGGTACACTAGCTACCAGCAGTTCTAGTTCTAAGGGTCAGGTTTTGGGGCCAGAGAGAACCACCTTTTAAAATGTAAAATATGCATTTAATACTACTGCCACTAATGATAATGATAATAGTGATGCAGTTTATAAGTCTCGTATCCAGACTTATGCCCACTCATGCAACTTCAACTGTTACTACCCCAGCAGACCTTTATCATTCTAAAACCTTCGTAACTCCCTGAGGAGCATACAATGGCACTGCCATTTACAGGTGCTCATCACTAGCATTCTGATAGTAAATTTCATAACATAAAGCCAGGTACCAATTTTACAGACAGGTGAAAGGAGGAAAATGTGAATGTAATACGTATGATGAAGTTTGGGTACAGGGATGTAAACTTTCTTCAGTTTAATGTAATCTAGTGTTGTGGTAATTATCTGGCTATTGTTGTTGTTGTTGCTGATTTTGCAGCTGTTTAGCAAGAATAGTATAAAATATGCAAGTATGTGGTAGACGCAGATAGAATTCTGTTACATGGAGAGTGAGACAACACAGGATCTGCAGAAGAAGATACCCCGTTTTACTTCCTGAGACTCTTAAGGGCCTGGGTCACACCTGGATCACGACTCTCAAGTGTCCTTCTGTTGGGTTTTATTTTTTTTTGGCATTGAGAGGGATTTGAACCGCAACACTCTGTTTTTATAGTCCTTGCTGCATTTCCTTTTAGCCAGCGCAAAGCCACATTGAAAATGGTATTTTAAGTGGTATTTTATAAATAAACTTGTGTCTCACCGTATCAGTTGTCCTGTTACTACCATCTCTCCCAGATTACAGTCTAATGTGTATTCTAGCTCTGATTGCTTGGTTTACTTGGTTAATTTGGTTTCGGAATTGATATCATGGCACATTGGGCAACCCTATGTGTACTCCATCCACCCCAGCAAATAGCGCAGCATGTGAAGGCTAACTGTTCCTTCCTATCACATGCTGATTCCACATCCTCTGTTCTTTTCCCTACCTGATGTCGACTTTGCTTGCCTGATCATTTCTCCACCTCCCAGAATGTGAACCTAGTGGTCCCTCATTCATCAAGCTGTGGTTCCTCATCCTGGAGATGTTGTTAATGGCAGCAAGTGATTCCCCTCTGTCCAGTTCAAGCTAGCCGTTATTGTTTCCCTGTAACTATACTGCTTTACGCTTAGTTCTTTGTGTTTGTCTGATGCTGCTGCTGTTGTTTTGAATATTATTGTTGCTGAGTGAAACCTTCTTTCTCCCCGCAGGCTCTGCCTCTCTCCTACTGCGGTACCGCTTGAAGTGTGTTGTAGTGAGGCACGACACGAGCTGCGTCACAGATATACCACATGTCAAGAACATAGAAAAGGAACATGTGCTGTTGAAAACACACAAACTGGTAGGACACTGTGAACGTGTCACAGAATATTTTGTGTTTTTTAATTACAGTATATCTGTTTTATTGGGTCTTTTCGGCTGAGAATGGTTTGTGACACCAACACTTTCTTGTTATGGTGTCTTTCCTGAAATCATATATATATGATTGAAATAATAATAATAGGAATAATAATAATGATAAAAATAAAATTATTACTGAAAAAAACTCATGAAATGGGAAATGACTAGGCATAAATTCAAATCTTGCGAAACAGCAAGTGCCCTTGATGTTATTTGGCTTGTGGGCAAGTGATTAGAATGATATTTCAAACCTTATAACCTGATACATGTATTTATACATTGATGCTAAATCTGTCAATTTTATAGACAGTTGTCAAATGGACATTGAGATTGACTTGATCTATTTCTCCTCCACCCCCAGGTGCTGAATGAGGTTGTTGTAGACAGAGGTTCATCCTCATTTTTAAGTAACCTTGATCTATACATAGAGGGCAGGAGGGTTACGACAGTCCAAGGAGATGGTAAGTACTGTGAAATCTATTGTGGTAATATGGTAGGAAATATTGCATAGTTTGGATAGGTAAAAACAAACATTGAAAGTAGTTGCATTCTTGTTAGAGAGTTGCTTGGTGCTAAGAATTCGCATGTTATAGAGTAGTATAAATGGTGTATAGTTCAGTGGTTGAAAGTATTTACAGTTGACAGAGATGTATAGTTCCATGGTTGAGGACATTACAGTTGACAGAGACGCTGTTAAGTTTAAAGAATATGACTGAGAAAAAATCCTGTGGACTGCACACCAGTGACAGTTGGCAGATGTAACCAGTAATGAAAGGCTCATACAATGCAGATTCGGGATGTCTGAAGGGATTCAAATGAGTGTATATATATATAAAAGTCCTCTGGACAACACTAAAACCAGTAATACTAAACTAAGTGTAAAGAGGTGCTAAAATGTTCTTGCTAATTTTTGAAAGCTGATGCTTTCTCCATCTGTTTACACATTTGGTCTGATGAAGAAAAGCATCAGCTTTTGAACTTTAGCAGTAAAGTATTTGCAAAGTTTAGAGACAGTGACATGCTTCTTATGAAGCATTTCCAAATTTCATTTATTTGAATCAAACCATAGTCTCCCTCTTTCTGACACTAAATCAGCCTTGGGGTAAGTGGTCCCCACCCCTTCATAACCCATGATGCTGGTTGCCTTGCTGTAGAGTGGGGAAATACACTAGCTAGTTTAGTTAAGGCATGTAGTCATTCCTTGCCATTTTTAATACCATGGATAATCTCTGTTCATTATTAAATGATTCAGTATATCCTGTGAATTTTATAATAAGTATGTTTGAGCATGGCTCTTGTGTGGTAGCAAAAAAAAAACCAAAACAACTGAATCTGCTCCATGAGCTTGATTTCTCCTAGACCACTATTTAACATTGAAGATTTCATTATATTCCAGGTCTGATCATCTCCACCCCAACTGGCAGCACGGCCTACGCTGTGGCCGCAGGCGCATCTATGATCCATCCCAGTGTTCCTTGTATCCTACTCACCCCTATCTGTCCGCACTCTCTTTCGTTCCGACCCATTGTTGTTCCTGCTGGGGTGGAAATCAAAGTAAGTTATGTTTGTGTACTTTGTAGCTGGTACAATCAACTCCATTTAATCTCCACTCCTTTGGAATGAGGAAAAAGTTGCGATTATGCAGAACTTTGGTTAGGTGGTAATGTTATTTCTGACCAATCTCTGTAATTAAGGATGGGAAAGGGGCAAAATTTGTTGTGATCTGAGAAATTGGCTGAAAATGCTGAAGTGTTTCGCTCTGTTGTATCCATGACTTGAGAATTATCAATGCAATGAAAACAATACAAAATGCACTGCAACTTTGTCCACCTGATCTTCATGCCCCATCCACTAATATAAGAAACATTCAGGTTGGTTGAGATCTGTGTGTTCTATTGACTTACTGGTCAGGGGCAAAAAAAGACTTTATTCAAAGTCCAGTAACTCCAAGGTTAAATAGAAAGTGGGATAAAGTTTAAAGCCCATTAACAAATAGATAACGAATTGTAATAGTTACAAGTGTCATTGATCTAGATACTCTACTTTTGTCACAGTAAGAAAAAAAAAAAACCCATCAAAATCTGACATGTGAGGCCAGTATGTCAGATATCCATGTAGTATGCACTTGTTATTGTGTTTTAAATGTTTCAGTTGTAACATAACCGTTTCAGCCAGATGTGTGAAATTTGCAGCAGAGATTGTCCATCTGCTGATTGTGCCAAATTTCAGCTATCTAAGATTTAAATGATTGAAGTTATTAGACCTTGAAATTAAGTAAACTGTACTTTGGCTCACTTGAACTTTGGGTCACTGAGAGGTTAAGAAAATTTTGAAGAAGGAAGGATTATTTTCCTCATTTAGTTATTAGCATCTCTAGTTCTGATTATTGAGCAGATGTTGTGTGTACAAACACCCATAGATTACTCTAAGCCATTATGCATGCACTATCATTCAGGCATAGCAAGCCACAACTCTAGCAATCATTACTTCTGCATTCTACTTTTCCATTGTCAGAGAAATATGATTGGCTGGTAAGGTCTGTTAACACTCACTTTTATTGGCTGATGCATCTTTTATTTTTGGAAGCAAGATTTGAAGTTGATATCACACGACTAGTTTACTTAAAGACAAAGTGAAATTCACTTGAGTTGACTGATTGGGAATGGTCAATCACTTCAAGTTAACATGAGGAGATAGCACTTAAATTTTGTGTTCTCTTTTTGACAGGTCATGTTAAGCCCTGATGCTCGAGGGACAGCTATGGTATCATTTGATGGTAGAGACAGGCTGGAAATTGACCAGGGAGATAGGTAAGTTAGAGAATTCTGAAGGATTTTTACCCTGTGTTTCTCTATTTCTATATACCCCACCCTCTTTCCTGACTGGCATGCCAGTCTGTCCCATACTTGCTAGTGTTCAGATTGCTGCTCTGTCCTGAGTTCTAATGTCTTGTGCCATGGGACCTATTTTGGTTATCCTGTCACCTTTTTACTATATTGTAATTTATATTTCACTGTTCCTGTCCTAACTAGTATTTTGGTGAAACAATGGCTTAACGCCTTCAGCATAAGAAATTTAACTAGACAAGAATTTTGTTGTATCACAGAGCTTTATTTTGAACAGAACTGCTGAATTTCCTTACAAAAACAGTTTTGGCAAAGTACTGCCATAGAATTTAGCTTATGATTAGTCCTATATGTCATCCACCCCATCATTCTTGCATTGTCCAAAAACCACCTTGTGTGATTTGGATTGGTTGAAATAAAGCTTGTTAAATCTCTGTAATATTACCTTACTCCTGATCTATTGTATTAATAACACAGAGCTCATGACATATTAATTTGATTTCCCTGTCCTTTATGTTTCACTCCCAGCCTCAGGATAACAACAGCCTCCTACCCGGTGCCGTCTATATGTGCGGCTGATCAGATTGAAGACTGGTTTGATGGACTGGCTGTTTGTCTTAACTGGAATCTACGCCGACACCAGCGCCCCCTGCAGCCCACAAACAGTCTCACATCCATTGATTCCATTGATTCGGACGCAATGACAACTTCCCAACATTCCTTAGTAAATGGTGTATCTGACAGAACGTAGAGTTCTCCACCAACTCGTGTCAGATGTTGCTGATCAAAGTGAAAAGGGAGCATTTTCTGAGCAGAATCAAACTCATCCATTGCCAGTTCCTGTGTTATGAAAACTGTCTGCAATTTTTTTTCGCCTGAATATGTTTCTTTGAATATTCAGAAACTGTGAAACATCATTGTACATTGCTCACAAGAGGTGGTGGGTATTCATTTTGTGTTGGAACTGTGATGATAGGTGGAATGATTTCTCTGAAAATTTACTGTTCACTTTACCATGACAGTGTGCTGAGTCAAGCAATATTTAGAAAGAGGAACTGCACTGGAGGCTGTGGGTGTAAATCCCTCCTGAAGGGAACAAGAAAAAATTTACAGGAAGACATTTGGGGATCGTGACTCAAGAATGGGCCAGCCCTTTTAGAACACTAAAAAGTCCATGGGCCAAAACTCTTATTAGACAGAGGTATCTACATCTGAAGATCTTTGGTAGCCTCACTGTCTGAGAAAGAGAGTTTCCTAAGTCTGGGCCGAGTAGTGCTTTAATATCTTGTCAGTGGAATTTTCTTCAGCACAGAAAGGAATCTGGAAAAATTCGCAGGCATCAGTGTGATGTAGATCTAGTTGAATCAAGTTATAAACAGTGCAAAATTGCTGTTTTATGGAAAAAGACTGTATATTCCAAAAGCTCTCGAGTTCAATTTTGGTACCTTTGTGTGGGGCCAAATGTTTTCTTTCTTTTCATCTGGATTGTTAACTTGTAGCTTGTGTAGTTGAAGAAATAGCCAACCTAGATTTGATGACCATTAGACCTACTTATGTACTATGTCGCTGTGTGAGAATGTTTTGTTTCTCCTGCAAAATTTTGATTCTGGCGTAAATGGTCTTTTTCCATAGAAAGGCAGAAATAATAGCAGGAGAAGTTACAATGGATGCAGTGTTCAGATCAGCCGTTTTCCAGGATTCCTCTCACATTTGTGTTGACTACATATTTATAGTAAAAACAAAAAAAGAAATGATGCAAGGAAAGGTTTAACTGTAACTGCACATTGTAGAGCAAGTATTGATGGGCATAAAATTAATAAAGTTTTCACATTTCTTTTTTGCTGCTATAAATATGTGAGAGGAAGGAGGATATTTGGGTGTGCTGGAAATGACATGATATTGCTACCTCTGGAACATACACGTATGCCTTACACAGTGTAGGGGTTAACACAATGAAAAAAAACCAATCACGTTTTTAAATTCACAGAGAACGAACGGCACATTCACTCTGCAGAGATGTTAAATAATGGATATACAGCAAATGACTGTTTTTGAGGTTGTTCTCCGTCTTGTTCGCACTTTGTGATTACAAATATAGATCAGTTCTCTTGATGAAGTTGACTTTTGTCTGTATAAATTTCTCATGATTGTTTTGATAACCTAACTGAAGTGTCTCGGTGCCACCTGGGAAATGGGAAGGGAGGGGTGAGGGCAACTAAATACGTGTCACCTCTGCACATACTGCCTGTCAAATCACTGTGATCACACCAAGATCCCTTTTACCTTATTTATCTGTATGGTGGTCACTCTCCAGTTATGTTACACCCCACTCTGCTAGGTCACACAGTCTACTTACTTATAGCATTAGCATCTTTCTGCATGTCTCGAGCTGTGATACTGAAAAAAATGAAACTCTGCAGTGGAGTTCTCCAAGATTCTGTGAATGACACAGTCAGCTTCCAAAAAATCCATAGAGATCAACTGGATAAATTAAACCCCAAAAAATGACCATTTTTGGGACAAAACTTTGGATACGAAATTTCACACAATTCTGTTAAGGAGTAATGTAGTAATGCCCCTTCAAAAATTCAAGTGAGTGTTGTTTTTTTAATTATAGATGATAATGTGGACATGTGATTCAAGTCCGTCAGTGTTCTACAACTAAATTCCAGATAATAATATATTGTACTTCTAGCGCATATTGGACTGGCAGGTGAAGGTGAAATAAAAACGCCTACGTGTCCTGAACCCATAGGAGAAGACTATAAATGTCACTCTTTAGTTTCATTTGAAGAAAAATTATGAAAGGTGGGTAAGCTTACTTTGCTGTGGGAGGTTGGTGGACAGCCAAAGACTCTCAAAGTATGTTGATCAGAGTGGGGACTTTCTGTTTGAGGGCTGAATAGTTGAAATGTCAAAGAACACAGCAGATCCATCAGCAATCTAGATATACTCTCATGGACATTCTGGCATCACAAGGAACAATATTGCTGACAGACTGGCCAGGAATTCTTAAGTGTCTGGTACCATAAAATATGACAAGATTGATGTGTTGAAAGAGCTGAAAATGAAACTGACGGAAGAGTAGGTGAAGGAATAATTTAAAAAGAATATTGGTAATGTGTAAATGTGGAGAGGAAGATGCAAGCCAGTAGTTAATGTGTAAATGTAGAGAAGAAGAACGTGCAAGCCTGCAGGAAGCTCAAGAAGAGCACAGAACCAACATCAGGGACGATCATAGCGGAGACTCATTGCTGGGTTTAGAACTGTGGAATGCAGCACAAATGGACCTGCCCCAGGTGTAGTGATATTATTCCCATCAACAACTACAGAAGTAAACAAATGGAATGTTGGCAGACTCGCCATACAAGAGTTGAAACTTACACCAAAACACTTTACACATAAAAGTGGTACAATGGATTGATTTTATTAAGTTCTGATTCATCATGTTACTGCTATTGTGATGTCATGTAATTATTAATCATTTGTTACAATTTGTAAGGACATTCTTGGTTCCTCTTAGTGTTCATCAGATCGTGTTCTCAAGAATTATCCTCCGCCTTTTCTTTTCAGCCTGAAATGTCTTATTCATCTGCATAAAGCTATTGATAGGGAACAGATGTGGCCTAGTGATAAGATAGAGAGGAGAAGTAGCAGAGTGATGTACGTCAGAAGGAATTTGGACAGATGAGGAAGATAGAAGAAAACAGCTTCTCATTGCATTATCACGACGCTTTTGTACATTTTTCAACATCAGATTGAGAAAATAGAGGACATCAGACAGAGATGGGGACTGTATGAGTTACTTGCTGGAATAGCACATTCTAGATGTGTAGCATGATAATTGTTTATCGCTTATGTGGACCATCTGGTTGTAGTTAACACTTTGAGTCCCGCGGATAAGTAGAGGTCATTTTCCTTTCAGTCCCAAAGTCTCTCTGGCAAAAGTACTAGAAGTTGGTATGTAGTTGTGTTTTTTGCGACATAAATGTGTCAAGGTAAAGTGAAATTGGACATAATATTGTAACTTTGGTATTCAAGGTATTAAATTTGCACCATAAAGTGAAATTGGACATAATATTGTAACTTTGGTATTCAAAGTATTAAATCTGCACCACTGTCCTAAATACTGCCGGATTTCATTTGAAACATAGAGGTGGTCATGGTAAAAAATCTTATCTAGTGCATGTTGTACACAACTACTGCTTACTTTGTTACTTACTAGAAACTTGACAGTACCCTTGTTCACTACATGCTGAGATAGTAGCTTTCTGTAAACAGATAGACTTATATGACACAGATTATTCACACTTAGAGAAAAGTACTGGAAGGATGGGAATTCCTGATCTACGTTTATACGAGTATAATATACATCTCTCTACTTAACACTAGGCACCTACAGTTTTCACAACACCCTCACTACAAGATCCAGTGTCAGCTGTCTGATTATTTCACGTTAAAGATTGTCACTTCTCCATCTGTGAGACAGCTGCTCAAGTTCGATGCTAGCCTGTCTTTGAGTTGCCACCAAAAATACACTCGCCTTTAAAACTTAGCGTCTCAGTTAGAACTATTCTAGTGTTTGCTCGATCTGACAAGGTTGTCAGGTTAATTAATCCTTTCAGTCCCAAGGTCCACCTTGTGGCATAAATTTGTATTATGTCTTAACTGTATTTTTGTGACACATTTACTCTTAGCTTAAACTGGACGCAGTATTGTGACTGTGGAACTGAAAGTGTTCATAGGAACACATTATGTCCTGGCCTGTATTCTACACAAATGATCATACATACAACCAATGATACTGTTATAACCTGGAGTACATTTCATATTGTTCCTACTGCAGTGTGCTCACTAAAGCCTCGATGATTGATCATTTTGCAGTAGCAGTGACAGTTTATACTTCTCAATGTTTATTTAAGTTTAAAAATAATGTTTTTCACACTTCATTTTGTTACTTATGAAAAGCAGGTTAGTTTTTCATTATATAAAAAGGCTGTGCTCACAACATGCAATAACTAGTCCTCTTAATTTATATATGTGACTTTTGAAATTGTGCTTTTTTCTTCTTCTTCTTCTTCATCTTTTTTTTTTTTTTGATCTATCTTCATGAGTTGTGCTGTAAATACTTAATTTAAGTCCACTCTTTCTTAATCTTGCTTGATTACTGCTGTTCAGATTTAACTCTTTCTATACCACATGCCATACGGGGTAATGACCACTATAATACTTGGTCTATAGGAAAAAAATGTACACTAGGCCACTTCAAGAGTGAATGCAAGGCCCGAAGATGACAAAAGGGTATGATGTTATGTATCATTTTGAAGGCAAAAGTCATGAGCACTGGAATATAAAAGCCATACGAATACGAAACAGTTTGTAAGGCCACTTACAAACACCGATACATCGGTGTATGGTCAAAATGGCGACGACTCGCCCACCAATATATCGGTGTATGGTATAGAAAGAGTTAAGCCCTGTTGTGTGTATACTTTCTTGAACTTCTAATTAGTTAGGCAAAGGTGAAGGGAGAATATGTGTTAATCTGCCAAGTTAAAAAGTGATTTTCGAGAACATCAAACTAAGTTTTGGTCATGATTTTCAGAGTCATTGTTTATTCGATTTTTGAAAGAAGAATACGGCATGTGTGGATGAAGAAATTAAATAACTAAGTTGTGATTGCACTGCAGTTTCTTGGTGAATGTTTTTAAGCCCATAAACATCTCATCAAAATGTTACTATGTGGCACAAATATTTCACCTCTAAAGGTTGCAGGAGCCAAATTGTAAAAGCTTCTTTGAGCCATTTAATAAAAATTTCATCTCTAACCACAGGAATTTTCCGAGATGGCCAAGACTAGTCTGCAGGTCTGGTGCCATCACTGTGCTCAAATTATATACTGTTTACGGTGGGGATCCTTCGGTTAGATTTTTTCACAATTTTAAAAATTTGGTCTTTTTTTGCAGATCACAGGTCCGCACAAAAGTGAAATCCGCTGAAGCTATTGGGAAACACTGCCTGCAACAATTATTTTTTTACAAATTCAAAACTGAATTTCACCACTTTTGCGGTGTGGTTTCATGTTATATGATTATTTCTACACAATCTATCCAAAGGACAGATTTTATACTCTGCTACTATCGACTCGGAAAGTCCAATTTTTTTGACCAATTGGGCTCCTGCAACCTTAAAGCAATGCTTTGTTTTGCCAAGGTACTTGCACAAGCAGGAGCTGTTTATTATTACCACACTCTTTCCTTTCCCCCCATCTTATTTTTAAAAAATTTTTTGGGGTTAAATGACAAACTGAAAAAAGAAAGGACATGACCCCTTCATGTTTTGTGAGACGTCAGAATTAAGAATCGAAAAATCTTGACTGTCTTGAGAAAATCAGGACTCTTGGCAAGTCTGCAAGTGGATTCCTGGCTGTGAGAGTGAAAAGAATGGAGAGGAGGTGTGAAAGAATTATAGGTTTACACTGAAGACTGAGTCTGTTGACAACTATAAGTATCATGCTACAGTGATGAGACAAAGTACACTGGCAGAGGGCACTGACAATGTACAGCAGGAAATAATATGTCTGACATTGCTGAACTTCTGTACTGATTATCCATGCTGAGGTATAATGCTGTAATCCATTTCAACATGTGCAGCAATTTTTTTTAGCATTTAGGGACCAAACATCTTATAAAATGTTTGCATAAATATGGCTGGTTTAACCACTTGGCCACTCATGTTTGGCATGTGCTGATGTCACTAAATTACTCTGAGCTCTTTGATATGTACATAGGTTTGAATGAGTTACGATTTTACAATGCTTCAATATAACTACGCTTACAGTGCATGCTGTGAATGTTAGAATAGTTCATAGGAGGTAAGCTATAATGATATGTTGGATACAACAGGGGAATGCTAATTCTAGGACATACTGTATATATAAGTCCAAGTACTTTTTGGACCAAAGGATTAGGCATTTAGGCACATCATGCATAGAAAGGAGTTAAACCCTTAAAGTTATACCTATATTTGTATTTGACCCAGTATGTGGAAGACAATCTCATATGTCAGCATGGATGATACTGTACGACAAGTCTGACAGACGTATGACAGTGTCGTTTTGATCATATGACACAATAGATATGATGAAATTTCCGTCTTTGTATGACATGGAGACAAGGAGACACCCTGTGATAAGCTGTGCACTCGTCTGTATGACTATGGATGTTTTGTCTTTTTACTAGAATATTGCCCAGTGTTTGTTTCTGTGTGTGAGAGAGTGTGAGTGTCAGGGTGCTGATGTGATATCTAGTAGGCACAAATACTTCGTACTGTCATGTCTTGATAAGACTTTTCACCTTTGCTTTCTCAACATTTGAGGTATCTTTTTAAAAGCAGAACTGACTTTAAATGGATTATAAACACTAACATTACTGCAAGTGGAATGAGGGTTTCCTTTAGGAGTACTTGTTACATTTCATGAATTAATCCAGTAATCAAATGTCTGTTGTGAATACAGAATGTGTCAGTTTCGTGTTATTTTATTCTTTTTTTTTCCTTATTTTAATAATAAAAAAATGTCTGGGTTGTTGGGCTCTATGTTAGTCTTGTTTCAAGGTTTGATCATTGCATTTTTGATTATATTTTGTAATCAGAACACTGAATTGATCAATGTGTTTGTCTTTGCTCATACAATGGACTTTGTTAAGTTGCAGTCCACTTTTATCTGAATTTTCAAATATTTGCATCACATTTCAGATGGCAGGATATTTTCAGTAAGAAAGCTGATGGATAATTGAAATACTTAGCGTCATTCTCACAGTCAGACTACAGAAATGTATAACACATAAAATCAAAGCAAAAATTACATGGTGTCAAACTCACTTTTCATAAAATTCTCAGAACTTTCAGTGGTGTTGCCTAGATTATATCATTTTGTTGAAACATACTTGTAACTGCATAAATAATCACTGCTTAATACAGACTTGAAATACCTCAAGGCAAGCATTCATGGTAGACAAAAAAGAGATTGAAATAGATGAAGTTGTCCATTTTTTTCTCACTTTTTTTTTTCAATTTATTGATCTAGTTATTTGGCTGTCAAAACATTTACTTAGTCTAATATCAAATACCCTTCCTTGAAAAAGAAGAATCTCTGGTTTCAGAGAAGTTTCTGAAGAGTGGCATCCCCTTTTACATGTTTTTGTCCTAGAGAATATTTTGTTCAGAAATGTGAAGCAAAAACTACTAATAAATTCAGAACAATGAACATCAGCGTGTTGTGTATGATTTCATGGGCATAATGCTGTGGATGATGGACATACTTTTTTGGAGGGGATCCACTGGCAACTCCTGCATTGTACAAAATAGTGCATTTGTGTAGTGTGCATTAGGCATTTCTAATTCAGTACATTTTGCAAGCAAATTTGCATGCCAAAGTGTTTAATTAGTGTGTTTTTTGCTGCTGTGAGTGATGATCTAAGGAATATTTATTTCAAAGTACAGTCGTTTCTTCACCACCACATTGCACGTAAGTATGCACATTAATGTGTTTTAGATAGGTTTATATATGTGGAATTCTGTGATAAAGTGATAACTGTATTTTCAGATAGACTTTTCCTGAGATCACGCAAGGAATAAAAAACGGCATACTTTTCAACACCTTGGAGTGCAATTTGCATGCAAAATGGACTATAGTCTATAATAGAAGAATAGTGGTTCCTTTTAAAGAAAGGAGTGAAAAGGCCAGTGCAGAGAGAATAAGGAAAAAGAGAGAAGAGGAAGAGGTACTTTAGTCATCCTCAATACAAAATTCCATTGAGGTTGGCTTGAGATTCAGAGGAGCTCAGTCTTGTGGCTGGTAATATCGTTTCTGAGAATCAATGCTTTGGTTGCTCAGTAATTTCAAACCAAGCTCAGGAGTTATGATCCGTTTACAAGATGTACGTGAGTCCAGAACCTCATTTCCATAACCATTGTGTGGTGAACATGTTTTGATGACTGATGTGACAACTATGCACCTTTAATACATTTTTAGCCTCCATGTCTCTCCCAAAAATCTCAGCGTTCTTTGCTAGAGGGTCAAATCCAAGATGGCTACTAAAATGGCCGACGACGTCAGAAATTTTTCTCTTGAAGAAGAGCACCTAAAATACTGTATAAATATGTTTTTTAGGGTAAACCAACGACGCAGATTCCGAATCTGGTACATGTACTTTGGACGTAAGGAGCAAATTACTGCTGTCAAGATATCCTGTGAATTCAGCTTCGGAGGAATTCTCTTGACTCACCTCAGGATAATCCAATACACTGGGACTGAGGGGTAGTACTGTATAACAGTGTGAGCGAGAGTAACTACACTGATCTTCTAAGAAAGACAAGAGCTCCTCTCCTCGTGTTAGATCTGTGCCTCTAGCCAAAAATGAAGCTCAGAATGTCTTCATTGTCTTGTCAAAGTTGGCAGGATGCGTTTTCGAAATAATATAGAGCTTTAATAAATCCGTATGTAAAAGTTAAGTACGTAACAGTTAAGTACGTAACTTTAGAATTTTAGCTTTTACGTACTGATCGGAGATAGGACAAAGATACGTACACAGACGAAAGACCTCGGTACCGATGGAACGGGATGAAGTATTCAGTTCGGACAGTTTCCTGGAGCACAACACCAGATGCCTGAGGGTTGGTGTTGTTACCCAGGTCTCTGGCCTACCGACTGCCCTTGTACAGCATGCAGCATGGCGATGGTGAAGAGGAGATTAAAGAACTCAGAGAGCGAAGTGGCATTTCCGCCAACCAGAAAACCCAATCGTGCCAACAATGTCACACGAAATTAGGGGGAAAAAGGTTTTACTTAGGCAAGAAAGAGGCATTAATGTACATTGCATTGACTGTTGGCAAGGACGACGGAGTGGCTATGGGAAAATTCCGTGCACATGATGTCAGCCTCAGGACAAAGAAACAAAGCTGAAGAAAGAAAGGAGCTGAGGAAGAATGAACCATTATCATTTAGCTAACTTTGCCCTGTAGGCGCCTGATTAGGCAGTTTTATAGCATTATGTATTGTGAGAGGTCCACTGCTATAGGCCTACTCGAATAAAAAATATGCGGAGTCCACGTACTCCACCAGATTTGAGACAAACTGCTCTAATCAGATAACTGCAGGCATTCAAAAAGTGTTAAGAAATTCTTGTCTCTCACTTGGGTTGATCCCCACTTTCTTCTTCACATCATCTACAACAGTGGACGCATTGGGTAGTGAATTTGATGCTCAAGCAGTCCCTGCCAGACTTACCAGCTGTGAAAATTATCAGGGTACATGTTGTGTCACAGTGCAAGCAAATTCAGAAGGTATGCTTTAAATGATTATGGTTTTCAGCATTACTGAGAATGCTTTACAAGCTCCTGCCTTACCTGACAAAACAGTAATAATAATAATAATAATGTGGTTTGTAAGTCCAGGCTAATCTCTGCTCACGCGATTTCGCCCTATTATTACTTCGGCAAGCCTTATCACTCTAGGGTTTTCTCAACTCTCTGGGAAACATACAGTGCCGCTGCCATTTATAGGCGCCTAGCATTCTGACAATATCTTTCACTGCCTATGGCCAGCTACCCATTTTACAGAAAGGAAAATGTGAATGAAATGCTTTCCCAACGCACCTACAAGTTATTACAACACGGCCGTGGTCAGGAATCGAACCCACGACCATTAGATCCTGAGTCCTCCAGGTGTTGGTGTCTGTTTGTCCTCCGCCTTCACAGCCAAAACCATCTTAAAATGATCAATATTGGGTAACACAATATTGTATGTACTCTGACTATACAGAGTGATGTCTCAGTGGAAAGCAGTGAAACGATATGCAGATTGAGTTTGATGGAAAGAAAATGACACTGAGAGCAGGTATTTCACACATTAGGCAGGTATTTGCTCAATCTAACAGTAGCTTTATAGACTCGAATGGACACTGACACAGCTTCCTTTCAATCTCATGCTGTTTTTCAATCAACAGAGATGTCTTAAGGAAAATCCGTTTCGTTCCACTCGGTCATTTTTGTACGGGTTTTTTTATTTTTTCCCCACGTCCATTTATGTTGTCTTTAGGTATCGATGCTAAGGTCATACTACTGGTATGATTGATAAGTACGTGTATCGTTTGATGTAACAACTACGCCAATCGAATTTTCAATAGTTTTGTGAAAGGAACTTATGCCACTGCACATTTAAAATATTATTTGTATTCAATTTCTTTGTGTGAAAATGCCACTAATACTTTTCACTCGGTTAGCGATACCACTTCATCATATATGTGAACAATTCTCTGGGCCAAAATAACAATGTCTCGCTGTAGAGGACTGAGCACTCACGGGTCTGTCTAGAGTGCAAAGATGTCGTTTCTGCTAAGCGATATACACCTAGTAACAAGTTCTCTTATTCCCATGAACAAAGTTGATCTGGTCAGGAAACTGTTTGATGCCATTCTCTCATTGCTGGGCATTTTTTTTTTTGGTCTGCTGGGCATTTTTTTTTTTGGTCTGCGGCCATGTTAAAAATTGCCAGTGTGGGGGATGTCTCCTGCCGTTTGCCAATAAGGGAAATAATTGCGAACGCACGTGTATTATTAAGTTCTATGACGCTTTGATAATCCGAACTCGTNGCGGCCATGATCAAAATTGCCAGTGTGGGGGATGTCTCCTGCCGTTTGCCAATAAGGGAAATAATTGCGAACGCACGTGTATTATTAAGTTCTATGACGCTTTGATAATCCGAACTCGTTCTTTGATTACGCGTACATGTCACCCGTGTATTCTCATAATAATTATCCGTTTCTCCATCTCTCTCTTTATCAGCTGTCGCCATATGTGCTGATTTATAATTAAAAAGTAATGAGACATGAGTTGTGTCCCTTCACTTCGTCCTCTCCTCCTTCATCAGATAAAGATAATGTAGTTACGTATCTTTATATCTCTTCCTTTGCCCCCCCTCCCCCGCCCCCACCCACACTAGTCAGCAAACATGTTTTGCCAACTTTACAGAATGTTTTTTGAAGAGTTGTTGCAAGAAGATTAATTTTCAACCACCTTGAAACGCACACTTTGGAAATGGAAGACTTTGATTTCTCAATAGACCACCACCCCTCCATCCAATCTCTCCTCCCCCGCCCTTTCCTCTGAGGGATACGAGAAGGAGGAGGGGGGGGGGGGGCNAGGGGGGGGGGGCGCACTCGGTCGGAGCAAATTGTTTCTGAAGAGGTGTGTCATGAAACGACAAGCTGAACAAGCTGCCCGGAAGGAACCACGTTATTCTGACCCGTACAGCTGTTCAAATATATTCATATATGGTGAAGGGGTATCGCTGCTAGTGAAAAGTATCGGTGGCAATTTCACACAAACAACTAGAATGCAAATGCTAGTATTTTTTTTTTTGCAATTGCAAAAAATGTGCCCATATATTCCTTTCACAAATCCCCTTTGTGTTACAGAGTCCTTTTCACGATTAAAAGTTCATCTTTTTTATTAGTTAGAGTTTATATGATATAAAGGATCTGAAACTCGTGTTTGTTTGATATCAGATTCATGAAATTCGTTATACATTTATCGGGTTCGCTCGCAGATGCTCGTGAATACGATAAATGTATAATGAATTTCATAAATCTGATATCAAACACTCATTACAGATCATCTATTTACACAAAGATGCGTTCATCGTGTGTTTCTCTTTTCTACGGTCGCCTAGGAGACAAAGAGAAAATTTTATCCAAGAAAAACAGCAATGTCCTGTCTCTAATAATAATCATTTCTCGAAAGAATGAATGAAAGGAATCCAGGAGAGAAAGAACGTCAAGAAACGATAAATGAATAAAGAAAATTCCACTAGAAGATAAAGCTTGGAAAGCTAAAAGGAAAAGAAAACAGAAAGAAAAGAAATACAACTCAAGGCTTGCACAGTGTTGGTTCCGTGGGCGTTAAAGATAGTCTAACTCTCAGAGAAAAAAGTACAGGACTTGAAAAGTGCTTGAAAACAGACAACATTATTTTTGACCCATAAAGAATATTCAAGTTCCATATTATTTTTGGAATTTTTTGCTTCCCCACCTTCGCTGTTAACTTACTTTCGAATGCTGGCAATTTTTTTTTTTTTTGTGGCAGTGAGGTGGAGGAGTTCCTTCCCACTAACTTGACCTTATCACCCCCCCCCCCCCACACACACACACACACAACCACCCCCAGAGGCCCCATCTATGCCAGCCGGAGATCAAAGATGTGCTATCAGGGGCAGTAACTCCTATCAGCTGCCTGTCACAATACTAAGGGACAGGAAACAGTATCGTCAAGCCTGGTTGTTTGTCCTTTAATTTATTCACTTTCCTTGTTATCTCTACTACAAACAATGTTTGTGTGATAACTGCTGCCTGCTGCCCTCTCTCCCCTCACCCCTCCCTAGCTTCCCCTTGGATAAACAGGGAACGATTATGGTGGAGTTGATAGTAAGTCTTTGATCACTGAAGGAAATATTAATGGGCCAATAATTTCTTAAGAGTTCGTTGGCACTGAGTGTGTTGCTCCTTCGTGATCTCAAGGATCTCGAGATTATGACATGTCACTGTGTTTGTTATGGGTAGTCGATTAGGTTTGCATTGGTCGACATTTTTAAATATCTGCCAAGGTGAGTGCTCACGACCTCGGTGTCGTTGGAGAATGGATATCGATACTGCGTCGTCAAAATGGTGTTACGAGGTAGCACTCCTAACTGCCGAGGACAGAGATCAAAGTAAGGATCCACCGAGAAGTCGAAACTCGAAATACAAGTCTGCTCGGTTCGATATTGCACGAGATCACTGTGGCATAAAGCAACATTTTAGCATTGTCAGGGGCATTTGATAGTCTTTTATGCAAAGTAGGGAAATAAATACGTGAAAAAAAACAACCACAGTGAAATTTAATTACAGTAATTGGTAATATCTATTGACTAACTCAGCTTTCGGATGTGAGTACTCGAGCAAGGGAACAGTATCGAGTATAACATTATTGATATCGACTAATGCGCGGCCCAAGTAGCAGCAGCACATGTGTCTCACAAATTTTCATATCCACACAC
>JAWQUT010000725.1:198830-209693 GCA_033807755.1 Ellobium chinense
CTTCCAACCCTTCCATCCCCAGACAGACAGACCTTCCGGTAACATGACGTCCTGTCAGGCGCACACACGGAAGAAAGACAAGAGGTAGAGAATCGGCTAAGACACTTTGACCCATGATCTATCAATCCTTTCTCTTTGAACCTCAAAATATCGAGCTCATAATACGGAAAATCACACTGACACCGGAAATGGCTGAGGAAGATATGAAAGTCCAAATGGACGATAAAAAGATATCATTAAAATGGGAGAGCGGTAGCAGGCATAGAGATAAGACTCTATAATACTAAATTTATAGTTTGTTATTTTAGTGTATCTGTATGGTAATGAGCATGATAGTTTCAGAGTATCGATAGTTTTGATATTAGGCGTTATCAATGTGGTATCGAGAAGAAGCTCTTGACTCCGGAATGTGGACACCATTTCAAGCATATTTTTGACAATATCAAAACGTTTTGATGCCTTTAAAAAAATGCTATAGTGCGTTTACTCAGGCCTGCCCCTCTTTCGACAGCGGTAATTTCGCAGCCACCGCACAGAATCGCCTGAAAATTTGAATCTGGCTTTCAGATGATACCGCCCTAAAGAAAATATTAAAGGAAATAAAAAAAGTCTGGAATCAACGATACCGAAAATCTTTTATATCTTTTGAATGAAAAAATAAACAGCATTGCAGAGGAAAATAATATTACGGGGAAACGGTGGTTTACAGTGTTTGGTTTACCTAGTTGACGGAAATAAATTTTTCTTCTTCAATTCCGCTGTCAAGAAAGAAAGATCAGCGAACGTGTCTAGTCGTGAATAATATTGCCAATATCTTTACTTCGCAAAATATAAACAAGAGGGTCGTCACAAACTATTTTATTACAAATAAAATTAAAAAGAAAATTACTTTCATAAATCCAATTGACTCATTCGACTCAGGTGAGATAATCCCTCAATAAGTAAGACAGGAAATGTTCATTTTCCTATAAAGTCAGTATAGTAAACATCTATTCTTGAGCTGTTTATTTTACATACTTTTGTCAAACAACAAAAAAATTGCGTCGAAATCGGTCTTCTTGTAGATGTACAGTTATGATATCCAGGATTTATGAAAGCGGTAACATTCTTAGGTCGCATGCAAAAAATAAAAAAGATTGAAAAGACCGCAATCGCCGTTTAAACGTGGACAAATGAAAGTAAACGGACTGTAGCTCTAGCACAGGATGGAAAACAACAACAACAACAACAACAACAACAACAACAACAACAACAACAGCAACAACAACAACAATAACATCTAAAACAATAACAAAGGACAACCCGTGGACTTTTTCAAGGTGTAATTTGGTTCGGGTTAAAGACAGACACTGATGTAATACGGGAGTATCGAAGATAGGCTTGAGGAATGAGGGAGGGGGGGAAGGGGTAGGGGTAGAAAAAGCATCTTCTTGAGGGTTCCTATTTAATAGCTTTGGACTCGTCCAAGTGGGGCTGTAAATATCTTGTCCGGTTCCTCCCCGCAAACCATCATTCAGCACCACCCCCCCTCCCTCGCCCACATGCCTTTTCTCTCTACATCTTTTCTGTTTTTCTTATCCCGTCTTTCTCCTCCTTTCCTCGGTGGCCCTGACCATTCCCCCCCCCNCCCTCTCAACTCATGCGTTCCGTGGGCTGCGGAAGTGCTATTTACGGTCTTGCTTCGAAAAGTGCATGCTCTTCCCAAATTCAAACCCAAAACCTTAGCACACCTTGTGAACAATCCAGGAATTTTGTCCTAAAGGAGCAGTAAAGAAAAACCTGAGTAAAAAAAAAAACCCATCAGGCACTCACTAAACTTATCCTGTAATGCTATAGTTCACTCAGCAATAATGAAGTTGTATCAAAATTATGTCAGATGTAGATCTTTATTTTCCAGTGTTACAGTCATCACTAGTATAGACAGACAACTCCACATCAGCCAACATAGCTACAGACGATAAGACAAATGGACGATCAATTAGAAAAATGGACAGCCAGTCAGACAGACAGATAACCATATCAACACCCTGGCAGGAAATATATTCAAGCCTCAGAGATCAAAGGCGCAATTCTTTATCGTTGAAGAAAAATTAATGTTGATAACAATGGTTTAGGGCACTCAGTTTGGAATTCATAGATATTTTTTACTGGACAGAAATTGTTTGTAGAAAAGAGTATGGTTTTGACAAATTTTACATTTTTTTTCTAATCAAGAGTAACCTCAGTCCCCTTCTGAGTTTACCTGCTTTCAGAGATGGTTTTTATACGATTCTCTGATCTGCTCTGTAGTCAGTATAAAAGTGAAAATAGGATCGATACAGAACAAAGAGCATCGCGGTTCTAGGAATTCAGCTGGTAATCGGTTCATAACTCTATGGAGGATAGAACTGATACCGACCAGCGCGTAGCCACTAATAACGGTGAGACCGGACCAGGAAGCCGTTGAGCCCTGGATAAACAGTGAGCAATTTGAGTTGATTTATGACATGGAGTAGAGCATCACCTCCCACTGAATACAAACATCTCCTGTAAATAATAAAATGCAAAAGCCAGTCTATTTCCGATGGTATTGAACGCTGTTGGGGTGCGGTTGGCTTCACGACAGAACAACGTGTTATCCAAAGAAGACCATTGTGTAGTCATGATATTGTGCTTCGTAATCTTTCCGACTAAGGTCTTTCAAAAGGTGTTTGATTCTAGTTCTAAATCCGTGCTAGGTTTTTTTTTTTTTTGCTTTGAAACTGCTTCCAATTTGTCCATGCTATCTAATACAATGTTACGCGCCGCAAATACATCTAGGCCATGATAATAAACAATGTTGTTGACATGGAGGCAAAAGTGGGAGGGTCTGTGTGTATGACGTCTTTTTAAATTTTTTATTTAGATTCTGTGGCGCCTCCCACGTAAAACTATGACGCAAGGGTCGTATGACCAATTCGCTTATTTGTACATACAACCTACGGCGTAATACTTCAAATGTTCCTGACCAGAATACCCGACAGAAGGACAAATTATGAAAAAGAAAAGTGATGAAAAGAGTGAGGGTAGAAAGTTTACTACTTCATGTTAGTTCTACATCACTGCAGTTCACAACTGCACCAGGCAGTACACATCAAGCTGGGAAAGAAGAACCCGCGTACAATCTTTTGTCTTGCTGATACGCCATTGTGTAAATACGTTACCTTTCCTCACCAATCTTGTGACTTATGTTAATTAAATGTTGATATCCAATGTCAGAATACAAACATAGTGTAGATTTTATCCCTAAGAACAATAAAGTTGGCACCTAAGTCAAGTATCAGGTCATTAGTACCGGTAAATACCATATGTTGTTTCCCTGCATTTTCTGTTTGGTTAGTTTTACTTCGCATCTCAAGGTTCCTTGCTCCTTATATTCAAGTTTCCTATTGGTGCCAAAGTCTGTGTCTGGAAGGCGATGGCGGGTCGTTTTGTCAACAAAGCTACTGAATTCGCCAGTGATTTATTTCCAGGTTGTTATAATGTTAGATCTCACAATATTTAGTAAAATGCAGCAAGCCAGTTAGCCAGAAATTGACTTTATTTTACACCATAATATGTTGTTAGGTCCCCTTAAGTTTGCGTCATGACGGAAAAAAAAGAACAGAAAAACCTGTTTAGGGCCCTGCATACAGGTATCTAAAAAACATGCATGGAACCAGAGGTGTTCAGTACACACATTTGTTTGGTGTCACAACAACTGATGCTATCGCAAATGATTTTGTCCCAAGATGAATCACCCTTAAGGGAGAAAAACACACCAGTCAGCATTTTGGTGAGCAATTTGCACATAGAAATCCCATTGCACTTATGCTGATAAGTTGAGCACCATGTTCCAGTGTAAATGTTGTCTTCATTATAACCTCTGGGAAATTGTGGGGCCTCTCATTATTGTGAAACAAAGCTTTGGAATTGTTATTTTACAAATGAAATGCCACATGGAAATTGTAATCCAATCCAATCCATTTCTTCCCTGACGAACACAAAACAACGCATGCAAATTTCACTCGCAAATGTTCAAGTTGGCCGAATGACGGGAAAAGTTCAATGATGTCATTTGGATTCACTTTGTGAAAATTTTCCCCCTACGTTCCAATATCCAATTCCAGCCTGCATCACTTTCAGTGTGTCCCTCGATTCTCACATCGGCGTCGCCCTTTTGTAACTACACTCTTGGGAACATCTATTCCAAGATAACGACTCTCCAAGATCACGCTTGGACACCTTCCCCCTGGACTTCACTGTCTACATCTATGAATCCAACCCCGGTGATTCTTGTCAAACAGAGGCAGTTGTTTAATCATTAGACTGATGATTGATTACTATTGATCTCTGCATCCACTTAAAACATTGTGTACGCTGTCTATATCTTATCACCCTGAGCTCGGGTTTAAATTCAAGTTCATTATAACGAACGCATGCAGGATTGTCAGTAAAAAGAACGTCTCCGGTGCTGTGACCCCCACAACAAACACCACCACAACAAACACCACACAACAAACACCACCACAACAAACACTTGCTTATCGGTGCCGTCACCATTTTCGAGCCTTGATCATCACTGCCATTTCATCCGCCGCTGCAGAACTCAAGAGAAGCTGAGATAGTTACTTGAGTGATCTGGCCTGCTGGGGTTGTGATAATGTGACTTGTATGAATAGGAATGGCCTGGAAAGGAGACTTAAACATCATCATAATATTATCAATCTTATTTCATCAAGATTAAGTTCACAATCCGACCGCAGAGCGATATCGACAGGCCTTGTACTGTGAAGGTTTACAAACAGAGATCAAATCCCAAGGCTACCCTTACTAACAACTGGCTTCAATTACAGACTACAATACACTCAGTTTAATTAACGGTAACTTCACTGGAGCAAGGAAAATATCGCGAAAGGGCATAGAGTTCGATTAGACATGGCCCTTTTTTGTGTATGAGATGTCTAATCTTTTGTATGTCAGAATGTTGCATTTAAACGAAATGCCTTACTCGGATTAAAACTCCTCGTTAAATCGATTTTGGTCTCAAATTTCATTGATATGCAGCAGCGAAAGACTTGAAAGCATTAAGGTTTCACACTCCTAACTGGCACACTAGAAGGCATTATCAGGGTCATTAGTATCACAGTATAAAATGGACCCTATATTTTTGAGAACTTGATCACAGAATATTGTATACTCTTTTCTGTTTTTGCAATACAACTCCGAAATTTTTGGATATAATACACTTCGGTTTGTCTGTGACGCTGAACGCTACTTGTCCTCTAGGAGTAGGAGACCATCAGGTTTCTTTAAGTCGTTCAACTCATTGGTTCGTAACCTGAAAACAAAATGAAGACCTCCTCCTCTAAATAGGATTTCCTATATGTAACAGGGTAGAAAGGCAATACAGTGGCATGGTATTCTATTTCTTATATTTAAGGGGAAGGAAGGTGAGTTCAGTCAGATAATTTTTCAGATGTTACATATTATTTTAAGGAAGTGTGTCACCAGGGATTTTACCAAATTACTGTGAATGATCAATTTTGAGAAGACGGGCCGAAAAAGCCTACACTAGAAAATGTCTGTCCTTGCCGGGGATCGAACCAGGGTCTCTCAGCTTGCAAAGTCTGAACGTGTTACCACTATACTACAGGGACGCTGACTTCACAGCAATTTAATTCTTAAATATCTACTGCCTGAATCGGTCCCTAACTTCAACGTGCGAACCTAGTGGTCACCCGTGACCCAAACACACTTCCCGACTGCTCACATATATAAGAACAGTGAATGTTGCAATCTAATTTAAAGATGGCGGAAGTTTTGTAAGTGACCTTAGGCAGAATAATTGATTGATTCAATGAGGCAAATCTAATTACACTTTTGGAACCTCAAATATAGGCTTGATGTGACCTTTTCAGACCCCTTCCCCCTCCCGTGTTCGCCCTCCTCCTCATAGGCTTCCTGATATTGACTACCTATAAGCAAACACACCGTTACTCCAGCTTGTTTGGTGAGCCTGGGGTACTGTTCCGGCCATTTCCGTCTTTCGGGCGGTGTCTGGTTACATCACCCACAATGCACCGGTAATGGGTTTGCTTGATGATGACTCTAATGGCGGATGATGAATTCCTCTGGTGTTGTTTAACGGCAAAGGGGTTTAAATTTTGTAGCTTATATTGCGGCTTTCGCGAAGAATTGAACTTCATTCTTTTGCCATGTATGACATGCACAATCCGGAAGTAGCACAACAGTGTTGTTTCTGACCTACTATTACATCCCATTACCCATATAATGAACTGTTCTCACCTACACATTAATGAGCTCATGAAAAAATGACCAAGCAAAGGAGTTTATATTATATTTTCTTTAGTAACATAAAAGTTAAGTTATAATACGAGAAATTGCGCATTAGCGGCGGGATCTCTTGCCACCGTACGAATTAGGTACGCTCTTAAGGGTGCATTCAACACCGATGCTCTAATATAATTCTTACATGGTAATTATTAGAATCAGAATATAGTCATTGCAAAAAGGCACGCAGTCACTGTAGAACTTGCAGTAAGCCTACTCCTCATGGACTTTTGCTATAATACGGAAAACTACGCAAAGACCGGTGTGTCAGTACTGATTACTTTTAAGGTGTGGCAAAAATTATTGCGGGGTCGTTGAAAATGAAGGCTCTGAACTATTCTGATAATGACAAATAATATTCTTTCTGTCAAGTTTGAAGCAGTTCCGTTACGTGGTTTAAGTTTAAGGGCCCATTGACGGCAAAAAGGTTTTGCATGTAGACTTAAAGTACAGGCTATGATGTCAAACACTTCTACTTTAAATGCACAGATTCTGATCAGCGTAATAAAAGTTTAGATGACAATTTTTAAAAAAAAAAAACAACTGCTAGAAATCAAAACATTATCCGATCGCTACGATCGTCAGGCGCCCCGTCTACAAATGGCCATTGATGTTGTCTTGACTGAAGTGGATTTGCTTTTATATTTCAAATATTAGATGTTTGTTCAGGGTTAGGACTAGGGACAGGGTTAGGGGTAAGGACAGGGTTAGGGATATGGATAAAGTTAGTGCTAGGAACAGGGTTAGGGCTAGGGACAGGGTTAGGGGTAAGGGCAGGGTTAGGGGTAAGGGCAGGGTTAGGGGTAAGGGCAGGGTTAGGGGTAAGGACTGGGTTAGGGGTAAGGACAGGGTTAGGGGTATGGATGAAGTTAGTGCTAGGAACAGGGTTAGGGCTAGAGGGTGGGTGACGGAAGAGATACATTCTTAGAAGGGTCTTTTGATTTTGTCCAGGGACTTTCCTGGAGATACTTTTTCTCTTCCCCAAACCAGCCCTGCACCTTAGGCCCTTGACAGACAAGCTGTAAAAAACGCAGCAGGAATTACTGCGCGCAGTCTGGAGATACACTGTGACAAATGGGTGCGGTCACACGAACGACAGGCAGTAGTTTCAATCCTGGCGTAGCAGATGTGTGTCGTCCACATTCTGGTATGTCGAGACACTCACCATGACCAAAGCCACCCTGACTCGCCGATCGTCCATGTTGAACTGAGCTGTAGCGTTAAATGTCGCCCGTCACAAAAGTAAGCGACACTTTCTGTGCAGAATTTACTGCGCGACAATTGTAGCTCGTCTGTCAAGGCACTATCACTGACCGAAGCATACCTGTATAAAATCCCAGAATATTTTCAAACAGCAAAAATATAATGAGCATTGAACTATGTGTGAAGAATCGAGGCCAGACTGATCAATGTGTGGGAAAGATCTGTAAGGATCGTGCGCGCTGCGAGCGTGTGAGCACTGAATTAGCTTTGTGAGACCGTCTTTTTAATACGTCTCAGGGTGAGCAGTTAAGAAGGAGCACCTTTCCACTTGAGTATTCAGACTTTGTCGCAGTTTGGGACGGCTGTGAGTTACTTCAGCTCTAGTTAACATGTTACCCGAGTCTTAAGGCTCTTCGACAGTCGGTGAGTGGTATGTTATAATTTAAGATTTGTGCATAAAGATTAGATTAGTTTTGGAGAAAGGGGGGAGGGCGCTAAAGATTTTTTTTTTTTTTGCGGGGAGGGGGGCGGCTAAAAATCCTTGCAAATTTGTGTGTTCGTCTAGTCTTTACAGTTTAAAACATCTCTCTCTCTCTCTCTCTCTCTCTCTCTCTCTCTCTCTCTCTCTCTCTCACTCTCTCTCGCGGCCCTAAATTTTGCCTGCGGATTTCTTTGACGTCTCAGATAATGGCGTACTGTCGGTTCTGAGGCATATATGATAACGTTTTGTGGTAGGAGTTCAAAACCTGGCACATTTGAATAGTGCATAAGTTTATAAACAATATGGGAAATGTTAATTGTAATTAAAATCATAAGGTGAGAAAAAGAAAAAAAGCAGGGGAGGGACAGGATCTATTAAGAGTATTAGGACTGAAAGTGGAAATAATGCATAACCCTTTCTACTTAGCTCNCCTTTCAGCGAAATCGTCAGGCTTGAAGTTGCAGGAGATAAATTGTAAAGATCTATGTGCGCCAGTTAATAATTTATTTCCCTCACACCATAGGGACGTTTTGGAAATGGGAAAAATTCGACTGTGTGTCTGGAACCCAGCTATGCTCATATTATTATGCTGGGGGGTCCTTCATTTAGATCTTTCACGATTTCATGAGCAAAAGGATAAATAATTAACTTTTACGGTTGTTGTTGTTGTTTTTGTCGCCTACAGGCCTACACAAATGAAATTCGCTAATACTGTACCACTGAGAGACACTGTCTGCGACAAACAATTTTGCCACAAAAAAAGCATTCACCATTTTCTCGATGTGATTTTAGATTATACGATTATTTTATTCATGACAGCTTCCGCATGAACGATGGTATCTCTTATTACCACCTTAAGAATTCTACTGTATTAGTGCATCGATGATGAATGCACCCTTAGTGGCATTCAACATGCAGAGTTAATGTAGTTCTTACGATGGTAAAAGATCCCATCGTTAATGCGCAAGCTGACAACAATCTTTCAAAGGACAAAATTTCATATCGTGTTATTATTGACTCTAATTAATATTATTGACGTTTAGATTTTGGACCAGCTAGGTTCTATATAGAGCATGCGTTGACATACAGGTTATCAACACTATTAATAACTGATTCTTTCTCTCATTACTATTACTATTACTAATACATTGTCTATCTGTTGTTTTATTTCTCTTTCTGTTGACCTTAGGAAACCTGTTCACGTGCTTTCCTCTGGATATTTCTTATCTTATTTGTTATTATATTTCTTATCTTATCTGAAGAAGTGCAAGTATACGAAACGTTCACAATTTTTAATAAATTAATTCATTACAAATTTTAAAAAGTCTTGGGTAGATTCTGGCAGGAATTATTCTGTATTTCTTTATTCAATAAATAATGAGGAAGATACAGTTGAAATAAAAAAAGTTCCACCAGGATACCTATGGTGAAGTTAGAGGAATTATCTGAAATGATGATAAATTAAACAGCCAACCTCCCCCTCCTTTCTTCTTCCCACAGAAAAAAAAACCCAACAAACTGTTAGAAAATTGTGTCCTTGTTTTTTTGTTTTTCTGAATTATTATTATCTCGTTGCTTAGATGCAAACCAAAATCCAAATTTTACCGGAATAGCTGCTAGGGAACTCTCTCATGTCCGCTTTCTTTTTCCTAATTCTGCCTCTAGCCCTAAGCTAAACTCTAGGCGGGAGTGTCCTGGGTGGTTGCTCATGAAGAGAGTTAAAAGGCAGTATATGGTGCCAATATTAGATAGCCCAAATATGCCTTAGGTTTAGACTTCGGTTTAGGCATGAGTTAAGGGCAATATCATTGGACGCTACCAAGTGTCTGTCCTGATGGTTGATGACAGGGGTGGAAGCTTTGGATGTCCAGCAAATTTCGTAAACAAAGTGGAGAAGCTGACACACCCAGAATTTACTCGTGTTGATTGGCGGAAGGAATAGTGTGCCGTGTGCAAATTCAACTCTCTATCATTATTTGATTTTGACAGTTCAGCGTCAACACTAGCTAAGTTAGAGTTGTTCATTCCGAATGTTGTAGTCAAAAGGCAAACCCCGCCCACAAATGGGATAAAGTGTCTCTACTCAGATGGATTTGCTTTCATATTTCCAATACTTCACGTTTTTATATAATTTTTTTTAAAATTTGGGTTAGGTCTTCCGTTACTTTCGAAAACACAGTAACTAGCTCTAAACAAAGTTTCTACGCAGTATAGCATCATTTACTCAGGAAATTCGGAAAAAAAACGCACTCTAACATGGCATGCTTTTAAATTCAAATTAAAGAAATGTTTCATCATGTCTCTCCTCTCCTATTATACCTCAGGCGGGTCTTTAAGTTTCTGTGCTCAGACTCCATCGTGTACCTCGTCCAGATTGACTGAGGATTTAAAACAGGGAATGTTAAAGTGGAACCAGGAGCTGGTAGAGGTAACACACAACTTATGGTTATCCTCGTGTTGGTCCTTTAACATGTGCAAGGATTGCTTGGTACAACATTTTCCAGAGACGAAAAAAATAATCTGCAGTTTCATTGCGCTTCCCTCCCCCCATTTATTTCCAAATCCCTTCTCTTGCTGTCTCGAAATTCCTTAAAAAGAGGTGAAATGGCCACAATATTTCATTGCTTTGTATCTTTTGCTTCAAGGCTTTCAAACTCACTAACTACTACCTCTTCCACAACCATCATCTGTCGCGCGCACACACCTCTCTCTCTCTCTCTCTCTCTGTCTCTCTCTCACACTGACACACACACACACACACACACACACACACACACACACACACACACACACACACACACACACACACACACACACACACACACACA
>JAWQUT010000725.1:217410-251659 GCA_033807755.1 Ellobium chinense
TGTGTGTGTGTGTGTGTGTGTGTGTGTGTGTGTGTGTGTGTGTGTGTGTGTGTGTGGGTGTGTGTATGTGTGTGTGTGTGTATGTGTGTGTGTGTGAGTGTATGTGTATGTGTTTGTGTGTATGTGTGTGTGTGTGTGTGTGTGTGTGTGTGTGTGTGTGTGTGCGCGCGCGCGCGCGTGCCTCCACACCTCAAGTCAGACTATAAAATTTACCAAAAGACAATGACTTCCTGTCAGCTGAGCAGCCTAATGCCTGATAGTAACTAAACTGTTATCGATAGGGCACGAGCAAAATAATACATCCATTTCGCTTCAGAAAAACACTAGATCCAACTTCATTACAAACAAACAAAAACTAAAAGTTGTTACGTGCAATTTTTTTAGCCCGTATTAACAGCTGGTAGACGAACTATGGGGTTCTAGTAGTACTTTACATATTTTGTTCCAAGCTGTAGGTACTTCCTGGTGGTGCTGTGGTTCGAGTTATACAACTTTGTAAATTTTGTTTCAAGCTGTACGAGTATTTCCTTGTCAAACTCCAGCGTAGTTATCGGGAAGATGCTGACTTTGAGCTGTGCTGCTCGGAAATTCTGAGCCCAGCTGTAACTCTTGATGTTTCCAAGATTGTGGTTTTTGAGAAAACTCAACCTAACTGAAGTTTTTCAAGATTTCTAAGGCTCATCTCATCTCATCTCATCTCATCTCATCTCATATCATCTCATATCATCTTATTTCATCTTATCTTAATATCTTATCTCATCTTATCTTATCACCTTGTTTCAGTCCATGAGAAAGCTCTGACTGCTATAAATTTACATTCTTTTAAGTCTTTATAAAAATTTACGTAAAACTTTCCCAAAGGGATCACACAGGATGACGGATGACAAACGAATGGTGAAGAATTTCTGCAATCGATAGAGAACGTCAGAAAACGTTCCTAACACTAAATGCCTGTGCCATGTCCGTCAAACTTTGATCAAATATTTTGTACAAGTAAACAAAGAGTCTCCATACCGGTAACGTTAACTCTTTTCTTTTTATTCTTCTTATTTTATTTCTATGTTTTATAATTATATTTGCGGTACATGTTAGAAGTCAGCAGAGTCTGTTCTTGAGATCTTTACTTTTCCCCCTGCAAGAGCATGGAAATTCAAACAAAAGGCAATGGGAAGGAGCCACTTCTTTAATGCTATTTCCCAATAACGCGATTCATAAACTCCTTCCCGGCAATTCCAGCAGAATGTCACATCAGTTACGTCAATGAAGAAGATGTATGTATTGGGCAAATGTGAGTGAACGCTTTGTGAGTGCATTATAATTAGAACGGCGTGATAGAGTAAAGAGAGTTGGAGATATACCTAGCGTCTTTTTCTGTATTTTCTAATTTACTTGTAGTCTTATTATGTACATGTTAATACATTGGAATTGTCTTGAGCGGGCTACAATAAACATTGAATTGAACTGAACTAACCTGAATTGCTAATGTTTGAAATGCTTTGATTATACAGCAATTAGTTTTTGGTTGTTTCTTAAAATTTATTCGTCAAACATAAACCGAAACTGGTTGCTGTAAAGTCAGAGCTCTTCAGAAATGAGCGTTGCTGACGTGACATTCTGCTGGAATTGGCTCTTTGTGTTTTTAGTTGACATCTTTCAGGAATATTTCAAGCACCTTATAGCCTGTTGCGCTGCGTCATTAAGGGCCATAGGGGCCAACCCCCACCATTCTCTCTGCCCTGGCTCCAACCTTAGAGTACTTTAAGCATTCTTGAAAACTTGGTCAGACAAAAACTCTGCTCACAATTGATAAAACAATATACAGAGCTAGGATGCAGTAGCTCGGTATTTGTGTGTCGTAGTTAATTCCACACCAATCGAGTCACTAAGTTAACTTCGTAGAGAGCATAGAGGTATCCGAGAACTACGGTATAAGTGTACACCAATTCATGAGCTTTTACCAAAAAAAGCTAGAGATTTTTTTTTTTGTACCCAGGCCTGGGGTTAGTTATTCTTCAGCCTATGCCGGTGCAGTAAACTATTCGTCTTCTTTGCGGAAGTCCTGGTACATTGTGACCAAGAGGGCGACATGATCTAGCCTATAATAGCTTGCAAAACATGTTTATCCAATCGGCTGGTTCCTAAATCAGACCTTTCTTATGTCCAGCTCGCCGGTGTCGCGTTTGTCTTGCTCTGTTTTTGAGCCTAATCTTGTCCACGGTGCAGTGTGTTTTGGCCAATGGCTTGCCCCTGATCTGTGGATGATCATAGACTTCATTTCCCAAGGAAAACATAGCTTCTCTAGACTTATTAAAAAACTGGACCAGTTACAGGACAAATCTTCACAATATTTTTGTCCAGAAAAGAAATGGGGAAGCGGGCAAGGCTCAAATCTCAAATACAGTACAATATGCTTCATTTTTTGTTTAATTATTAAAAGTTGATGGTTGGTTTATTGGGCGTTTTGATATGTTGAATATTACTTCGGCGTATCCGTTATTCGAGATCAGATTTTGACCTAAATAGAGTGGATTGTGCATACAACCAAGGTATACTGAAAAGAACAATTTCTCTTTTCCAGATGTAAATGTATGTCTCCCGATACCAAGTTCTCCATGAAGACACGAACGCCCGGAATGGATCGAATCAATGGGTTTCTTCATGTCATGCACACATCAACTTGTTCGGCAGACGATAGCTCTGGCGTCATCGAAGGCCACGTGACCTCGAGCAGTGACGTCACGTTTAGCCTAGATTTCCCATTGGCTCGAGAGTCATATGTGAATTCTCCTCTATCCGGTCACAGTTTTTCCACCAAAAGACGAGATCATAAAGGTATTTCGCATCGAGATCATAAAGGTAATTCGCATCAACTTCCCCTCTTTTTCCTTGATGTTCTTGATCTAGGGAAATTCCTTCTGGGTTGTTTGGAAGACTTTCATAGAGCAACAGTGACAATAGCGATAATGACAGTGACAGTGACAGTGCCAGTGATGGTGACAATGACAAAGACAATGAAAGTGACAATGACAATGATAGTGACAATGACAATGATAATGCTAGTGACAATGACAATGATAGTGACAATGACAATGACAATGACAGTGACGATGACAGTGACAATGGCAATGACTATGACAATGACAGTGACAATGATAATGACAGTGACGATGACAGTGACAATGGCAATGACAATGATAATGACAATGACAATGATAGTGACAATGACAATGGCAGTGACAATGATAGTGGCAATGACAATGACAGTGACAATGATAATGATAGTGACAATGACAATGATAGTGATAATGACAATGACAGTGACAATGACAATGATAGTGTTAATAACAATGATAGTGATAATGACAATGATAGTGACAATGATAATGGCAGTGACAATGACAGTGACAATGATGATGATAGTGACAATGATAGTGACAATGACAATGATAATGATAATGAAAATGATAGTGACAATGACAATGATAGTGACAATGACAATGATAGTGACAATGACAATGATAGTGACAATGATAATGATAGTGACAATGACAATGATAGTGACAATGACAATGATAGTGATAATGACAATGATAGTGACAATGACAATGATAGTGACAATGACAATGACAGTGACAATGATAATTATAGTGACAATGACAATGATAGTGACAATGACAATGATAGTGATAATGACAATGATAGTGACAATGACAGTGACAATGATAATGATAGTGACAATGACAATGATAGTGACAATGACAATGATAGTGATAATGACAGTGATAATGACAATGATAGTGACAATGACAATGATAGTGACAATGACAGTGATAATGACAATGATAGTGACAATGACAATGATAGTGACAATGACAATGATAGTGATAATGACAATGATAGTGACAATGACAATGATAGTGACAATGACAATGATAGTGACCATGACAATGACAGTGACAATGATAATGATAGTGACAATGACAATGATAGTGACAATAACAATGATAGTGATAATGATAGAGACAATGACTCTTTGTTTGCAATCCTTTCACAAGGAGACTGCATAACATGGAGCTTTACAATGCCCAGAACAATAAAGATAAACGAAAACAAAATACGAAGGACATACACGTTTGCACTGTCGCTGTTCTCGGGCAGTTTCTTTCAATAAATAGACTAATTCTAATTTTCTAATTATCTTAAAATTAGTGCTGTCAAAAAGTTCATCTTAAAGAAGTGCCAAATAACCCAGCAATATTGTTTGCCTCTTCGTTGTTCCCGTAACAGATCTTAAAAATCAAACGCAAGGATAGATCTTCAACTAGATAATAAGATGTATGCTCTTAAATTTGGGGCTTCTAAAAATAAACTACTTCACTAAGCAAAATGTTCTTTTGGACAAAGTCTAAACTTCCTTTTTTAGGTTGAAGAAAACAAAAATTAATGACTGACGTCATTCTGTCCACCAGCTTGTTAGGGGAGTGAGTGAGAAGACCCAGGACAGTTGCATTTTTGGGCAATATTCTAAATTAATTGCACTACGTAGCAAAATCTCTCTATCTAAAAATCTCATTTTCTCTAAAATCCTACATATTGGTTGCAGTGAGTTGGCCTCGAGACATTTACTTTATGTATCAGAGTTCACTTACGAACTTAAAAACACTTCATAAGTTCGAAATTACACCCTGGTGCTCTAAACTTTGAGTTTGTGAATAACTACTTCGGTGCGTCGGTCTTCGCATAAGACTGGCCGAGGTCATTATATGACCTATTATAGTGAGTCTGGCCGGTTTTATGCGAAGACAGTCGAGGGCCTTATTTAAAATCGCTTTCTTCTCTTGGTGCATTTTTCTTGTAATACACCTTCATGTGAGCAGTCGGGAAGTGTGTTAGGGTCACGAGTGAACACCAGGTTCGCACGTCGAAGTTAGAGACCGATTCAGGCAGTAGGTATTTAAGAATTAAATTGCTGTGAAGTTAGCATCCCTGTAGTGTAGTGGTAACACGCTCGGACTTGCAAGCTGAGAGACCCTGGTTCGATCCCCGGCCGGGACAGAAATTTTCTAAAGTAGGTTTTTTTTCGGCCATTCTTCTCAAAATTGATCGTTCACGGTAATCTGCTAAAATCCCTGGTGACACACTTCCTTAAAATAATATGTAACATCCAAAAAAAAAAAAAATTATCAGACAAAGCTCACCTTCCTCCCCCTTAAATATAAGAGAAAGAATACAATACTACTATATGCCTTTCCACCTGGTTACATTTAGTTTCAGACAACAACGCTATTCCTTCATTCCTAACGTACAACTCCGCCAGTTCTGTTTCTGCACCTCAAGACATGGACAGAAGAAGGACCGAAAATACGTCAAAAACATCAACGAAGATTGCTGAAGCTTGTGGCGAGTTCAGCGACATAACAACTTTCCATGGGATGCGTTTTGTTTGTGCTAGAAAACTTCATCTTATCAGAAGGTACGTATGAGAGAAGAAAACAAGCACGCTGGATGTAGTCATCAAAATCTACATAAGTCTGAATCAAAAACGCCCTCTCTCTCTCTCTCTCTCACACACACACTCATCTCTCTCTCTTTCTCACAACTCATCTCACACACACACACACACACACACACACACACACACACACACACACACACACACAACACACACACACACACACACACACACACACACACACACACAGACACACACACACACACGAAACTTGGAAGTGGAAAAAGCAGGTGTAAGAAGGAAGTATAGTAAGACAGGCGAAGGAAGATAAGAGAGGAAGTGAAAGAGCGAAAGAAATGGGAAGAGAAAAAAACAAATATTAGCAAAAAAAGATTTGCCCAAAAAAAAGAAGAAGATGATGATGTTGATAAAGATGATGAAATTGGTAGTTCGAGGACATAACCTTTTCGTAATGCAAACATTATGCCCCACCCTTATCGCCAGTATAAATAAAACAAAATAAAACAAATAGCAACCACATGCAGCATATCCTGGACGGTGAAATTTATGACATGTTGCACCCCAAACAGGTTTTACTAGTCTACTTTGGTCGTGAACTAAAATACCAAGAAAGAACCTAAGATTCGCTCTTGTTTCAAGGAGAAGCATGTATCGCCGTGTTACCTCTAAGAACCGCGCCAAAAGTATCAGTATATATACATATATGTGTAAGGATGATTAGGTTTCGGAGGGGGGTGAGGGTGGTAGTTACCGTGGCTTGTTCAGCTCTCAAATACAGATATTATATCTCATTTTTATGCCCCGAGATCAGGTTTTATCATATAAACAGGAACTATTTCCGGTGGCATAAAAGTGTGTAATAATTTTTTGTTATGTCACGCGTTACATAAATTTGACCTTTTACCCGCTTACGAATACTTTGATTGGAAGTCTTGGAGACCTCTAGGCGTATGAATATGTGACGTCCTTTCTTTTGTAACTACTTTCACTGTTGTGGGTTTCCCTCCGTCTAGATTTTTTTTCGTTAAAATTATTTCAGTCTGTCTTTCCTACCACTTCACATCGTTCTCTTAACGTTTCAGTTTCAGTTCAATTAAATATTTGAATCTAAAGTGCTTGAAAAGTTACAACGTTTCTGTGATCTAAAATTTCATTAATGGTTCTCAGCTGTTTGGATCTACTTTGTGTCGCGTGACTGTGTGGTTCATTCAGTTCAGTTGTGAGTGATGTGTGTCAGACAGGGCAAGTGTCACGTCCTCTTCACGATTAAAAGTTTATTTTTTTATTAGTTGAGAGTTTATATGATAAAAAGGATCTGAAACTCGTATTTGTTTGATATCAGCTTTATAAAATTTTTTATACATAACTTAATTTCATGAATCTGATATCAGACAAACACTCATTACAGATCCTCTTTTATCTCCCTTGATTTACATATTTTCATACTTTCACAATTATCATCACTGTAAGACCCCTCCTCCTTTTTCAAAACAAATAAATAAATACTGGTTTACCCTCAGTTGCTTGGCCGTCTCCTATGTTCCTATCCAGTCACTAGGCCATTGAATCAGATTTCGTTTATGACATGTTCACAGGCTTGTCTGGCTGGTCCTAGTCCTGGCGTGTTTCGCCGTTCTGTTGCTTCAAGTGTACCAGCAGGTGATCTACTTCCAGAGCAATCCCAAGTCTGTCAACGTGGAGGTCAAACACGAGCCCTATGTCGAGTTTCCCTCTGTTACCATCTGTAATGAGAACTCTTTTAAGTAAGTCAGATCATTCAGAACTTGAAGTAAATTTGATGTATGAGAACTCCATTAAGTGAGTAAGAGGTCCAAGAGAATTTCTGTAAGTAGAGTCTAGATTTTGAAAGTTCCTTTACGTAATTGAATACTGAATACTCTTTTAAATAAATCAGAAGAACTGCTTTGGGTAAGTTATTTCTTTAGGAACTTCTTAAGGTAAGCCAAGTCTAATGAGAAATCTTGAAGTGTATCAGGTCAACGAGAACTTTTTTACACGGGGTTACATCGATGAGAACTCTCTAAAAATAAGTCAGGTCAATAATAAATCTTGTTAGCAAGTTAGGTCTTTGTTAACTCTTTTAAGTAAGTCAGGTCTATGACAACTTCTTTAAGTAAATCAGGAGAATATCCTTTAAGTCATTCTGATCTTAAACAATTAATTTAAGAAAGTTAGGTCTATGAGAACTTCTTTAAGTAAGTCTGGTTTATGCGAAGTCCTTGAAGTCAGTTAGGTATACAGAAACTTAGAATCTAAAGATCCTGAGTTCGATTCCCTACCATAGTTGACATATAAATCCCTTGGGAAAGCATTAATTTCATTCCCCTCAGACTACCCGTTTATAAAATGGATACCTTGCTATGGGCAGTGAAAGATATTGTCAGAATACTAGCATTAATCGTCGGTAAATGGCAGTAGCATTGCATAATTTACAGGACGTTGAGAATGCGCAGCAGTGATATGGCTTGTTGGGGTACTCGTAATAATAATGTGAAGTCACCTGGGCGGGCATAAGCCTGGATAAGAGATTTAGAGACCTCATTACTATTATTTCTCCCTGGACCCAGAATCACTGCAGCCTGGGACAAGCGTCTGTACAATATTATCAATAAGATGATGACCGGTTCTTTGACCCTGGAAGCGTTGGAAGAAGCTGGCGTGGCCGATATGAAGCTGGACGAGTTCAACTACGAGGTGGGCAACTTCATGGACACCATGCTGCTCAGGTACGGTCACAGTGCGCATGTCTGTAGTCCTCAATAATGGTAAGAACCACAGATTTGAACACAGATTTGCACTGATTGATTAGGATACTGTTTACAACAGCCAGCTTCGCTTAATCGCAACTCCTCGCGATCATGGAGAAGTTTACTGACTTGTCTTAATTGTCCGCCGGGTCTTTAAAGCATAACAGTCACACACTGTAGGTTTGTGACACCTATTAGAAGGGCAAATCACTGATTGTGTACAAGCCAATTAATCCGCTAATATATAAAATCGCCCTTTTTGGGGGCCCTGCCAGCCAGTGTTAGGGTGTAGAAATGTGTAAAATGACCTGTGATCTAACTAAAGCATCCAATTTCAAAGTTTCAAGTACAATTTGAGGCTTCTAGATAAAAAAATAAAATGTGTAGACCTATGTATTCGCACGCGGTCAAAACTAGCCAAATGAAAATTTGGGAATCAAATCAGAATTTGAGGTGATCTTTTTCAAAAGACATTTGTGAAAAATTTTGGGCGTTGACCCCTCTTTTTCTTCCCGTTAAAAGATCAGGCAAAAGAAGTACTTTAACCTTCGTGGAAGAAATTTCCTCAAATCACAGTGGTATATTTAGAATAACGCAAAATGTTAATAGGGCCAAAAGAAGAAAAAACAATAGGTGTCAAACACACTGTAAGTGCTCTGTTCTCCTTTGCTTCGCAAAGCCTTGTCACAGTTCTTTCTGGTCTATTGCCAATCTTCATCTGTTAAATTCTGTAGGGGTCATGAAGAACATCGCTATTGGATACAGCTGTGATTATCCGGTGTTTTTAGGCTGAAATGTAGCATTTTGTTATGTGGAGAATGTTGCAATTAAGCAGAAATTGTGATTATCCGGAATGCGATTAAGAGGAGTCGAATGTACTACTTTCAAGGAAACATAGTTAAACCTCATGCATTCGAATTCCTTGCCATTATTTCCTAAGTTCCTCACTTTCGCTCTTATCTAGTCTACATTCCAGAATAAATATCACCTCAAAAACTTAATTCACCAGCTCGAATTTCTGAGATGGTCCCTTGAAATTCGAATTTGTGAAGTTCTAATATAATGCTTTTCAAATTTTCGCACTCTCAGGAGGTCATTCAGCAAGGATAATCCTAAATGGAGCATCATCGTCAGCAATTTCATCATCAGTTTTCAACTTATATGACGTCAGAAGTGTCCACTGTCAGTGAGATCCTCTATTCTAAAAGAGATTAAAAAAACCAAAAAAAAAACCAACCAACATACAACAGACAAATAACAACTTCTATTGTAGCAGACATTTAAACCGTTATTGCTATTGGGCCCATTCATTACGTTATGATCAATATCATCAGTAGTAACAATCCTCCATTTCTCGAAAGAAGTTTGTTTGAACAGCGAATTTGTGATCCGTTGCGTACGCCTAAGTGACGACAGACAAAAACTTGCGTGTACTGCGACCTTTGACCCGTGAACTCTAAGGGAAGTAACGCAGGAAGGGTAATTTTGAGAAAATATGAAGTCTCTTTAAACAGAAAAAAACCATCAAAACTACGGAACTCAGAATTAATGAAAACAATGGCGAGTCAAATTTTTTGGGTGTGGAGGAGCTAAATGAAATATCTCGGCGTCTTCCATAAACTCGTTCCCTCACCTTTAATATAGTCTGATTTTCATTATTCATCAGATGTAAGTGGGGAGAGGATGAGAGGTGTGGGCCAGAAAACTTCACGCGTATTATAACTGATCAAGGCCTTTGCTTCACTTTCAACGGACCGAATTCCACACGGACGCTGACAGTCGAATCTCCAGGTGTGTTTTCGTTGGTGCTGTGTGTGTGTGTGTTTGGAAGGGGAGGAGTGTGGTGCTGCCAGAGCTGCTACTAGTGGATGTGGTGGTAGTGCTGTAGGCTTTTTTATTGTTGTTTTCTTGTTCATTGGACATGCGACAGAGCAGAGTTCACAGCAGTCGTAGTAATTATGGCAATAGTTACAGTAATGCCAGTAGTAGAAGTCGTGGCAATAGTAGTGATGATAGTAGTGATGATAGTAGTAGTAGTAGTAGTAGTAGTAGTAATAGGCTAGTAATAGTAGTAGTAGTAGTAGCAGTAGTAGTAGTAATAGTAGATGTCGTTGTTGTTTGTAGCAGTTAACGTAACACTGCAAGCAGTAGAAACAGAAGGAGGCACTGTCAGTGGGCTTGATTTGGCAGAAGAAGAAGAAAAAGAAGAAGAAGCAGAAAAGAAAGAGGAGGATACTGTGCTTATAGTCCCTATTAATGATGGTGTAATTATGTATGCCTATTGTAAATACATGTGACATAACAGACTCCTGTAGATTCAAGTAAAGAATTGTGGGAATCAGTCTTTTCATAATTTACTCCCAGGACTATCCAAAGGTCTGCAGTTGACACTGAATATTGAAGAATATGAGCGGATGGCTGGGGCACATGTTGCATCGGGAATTCACCTTCTGGTGCACATGAAACGGGAATACCCGTTAGTGGAGCAGCTCGGACAAGCTGTAGCGGCAGGAAGTCATTCGTTTGTCGCCCTGAGTCTCAAAAAGGTATGAAACGTCATGGAAACAGACTAGAATAAAAGGACCTATCATATATGGCATACACTACTGAAGACATGGATAACTGATGATCAAAATACGTGTTCGATTTCAAGTCAAACCCACTGTTCTAATTTCGGAGTATTTGTAAGGGCCTTGATGGAATGCTCACGTCTTCATTCCACGGAGTATTGATGCTTTGATGCATTACGGTCCCAATTGTCAAACCAGGATTGTGTTAGACTGAGCTGGAAGCTACATGTTATCTATTATGTCATAATGGTATATTCATAGCATTGTTTACTTGTGTGAGTTCCTTATTTGTTTTACTTGTGGCTTGTTTATTTGAGTCTTTATTTGCTTGTTCGTTTGTTTTGTTTTGTTTTGTTTTGTTTGTTTGTTTGTTTGTTTGTTTGTTTGTTTGTTCTAGAAGACGAGAAGTGGGCAGGAGAAAAAGAGTCACGATGATGAGTAGAAGAGTGAGACGTCACGTGACATCTGTTGTCCAAACTGATATTTGCTATTATTGTACCACTCACCCTTTCCACAGGAACACCGCTTAGGTAAACCTTACGACAAATGTGAAGAAAGAACGTTAACTTACATCTCAAATCTGACTTACGACTATGATCTACCAGCATGTGAGACTGATTGCTTCGTGGCTTATGTGGTGAAGAGGTGTGGATGCAAGGATTACTTCATGCCTGGCGGTAAGTTATGTCATTCTGTAAGAAAATACTAAAGTTATCTTAGCAAGAAAGTATGATTAGTAAAAACCGAGAGAGCTTTGAAAAGTTAGCACCCCTGTATACCAGTTAGTTAAGCTGACCAACCGTCCAGTCCAGTCCAATTCACCAACCAACCAACCAACCAACCAACCAACCAACCGACCGACCAACCAACCAACCAACCAACCAACCAACCAACCAACCAATGACCAATCAACCAACCAACCAACCAACCAACCAACCAACCAACCAACCAACCAACCAACCAACCAAGTAAGCCAGATCTGACCAAATACATAAAATTATGTCCAAAGCAACCGTCAACCATCCAACACACCAGCCACCCCCGCCTTACCCCCCTCTCCTCTCCCCTGGAGTACAAGACTAAACAATGCATCATTTACTGATACACGAGTATCTTATTTTTATTCACCCACAGATGTCGAGTTCTGCACTTTCAGACAATACGTGACGTGTTTGCATGGGGCGCAAAGTGAGTTTCCTCCTCCTCCTTCTGTCGTTCTTTCCTTTTCTTCATCCTTGTCTTTTTTTTTCTTTATTGTTTGTCCTATATTTTCTCTATCTCTGTGTCTGTATCTACCTCTCCCTGTCTCTGTCCCTCTCTCTCTGATTGTTTCTCTCTACCTCTCTTTCTTTCTCTCTATCTCTCTCTCACTCTCTATCTTTTTTTCTCTCTCTCTCTCTCTTGTCTCTTCTCTCTCTGTCTCTTTATCTCTCTCTCTCTTTCTCTCTCTTTATTTTTCGATATTATCATTATAATTGTTGTCACATCCCAGTCTAATGGTAACAATGTCATGGGTCCACAAGCTCCTCCAGAAGGTTTTCTCATGGGAGTATAAGAGCATAACTCTTGTGTAATACGACGTGACATCGTAACAAGCCTTTCATTCATTTATGAACGGAGCCATCTTTTGCCGGAAGTAATTTTCGTGAGTGAAGTTTACCTTGCTAAATTTGGCGAAAATTAGATCTCGCGAAAAAAATACAACTTGTACAGTGCCTGTGTAATACCATATTTTTCACCAGCCCCTTCCTCTCCCTTATCGGAAAACTTTGTCACAGAAGGCAGAGAGGAACATTCACCACACAAAATCCGATTTAATTAACCCCCATTTCAGCCTATCTGGCTAGTAAAAGACCCATCCGAGGTATAAGAGGAAAGAAAAGACATGATGTGACACTTCATTCATTTAAGTTCAATAGCTCGCTTCACATTGGTGCACTATTTTTTCCCGATTTTACAAGTGCAGCATTTCAAACTGCATAGAAACTTTGCCAATTGTCGAACGATAAGAAATATAATATTAAAACCTCAAGTATTTGAAATATGGACGCAAGTCCATGTGAGTCTCAGCCGTTGGTAATGATATAAAAACCTCCAGTATTTGAAATATGGAAACAAGTCTATGTGAGTGTCGGCCGTTGTTAGGCAGGGCTCGCCTTCCGGCTGTAACGATTAGATATCACAGTTTCAAGAATTTCCTTTTGTCGAGGTTTAGGTGCAAGCACATCCAGGACAAGAATAACAACAATAGCATCGCTTAAGAAGCAATTAGAAAAGAGCGGCCAAACAAAGGAACGACTGATCCCGCACATTCAATCAATAAACGCCCACTGGATTACCTCAAGGAAAACACTCAGCCTCCACTCGTCTTAGGGATCCATACTTGATTTACCATTCTGTCTGTCTCACTTGGCCGCTGGTGAACCGTATTTATACTGGGCTAGAGAATCTGATTGTTCATAATGTCTATCATACGAGGCTGTTTTTATGTTTTGTAGCTGCTATCGACGTTTCGAGTGGAAGTGCTAAGAAATGTGCAGGGAGTTGAGAAATAATGACTCAACAGAAACGACAGGTCCTTGCAATCAAACAATTAAGATTACTGGTTGAATATGTTCAATGGTCAAGCCATGATTAAAACATGGCGAATTCTCGTCAGTGTGTTGATTTGATGGACTGATCCCAGCTGAGGTTTCGACAGAAGCACCTATTGCGAGGCTTCACTGAGCACTGAGTGTTTCGGTCTTTACCGAAGCTGGGATCTGTCCATGAGGCAAATACACTGACAGGAATTTCCTTTTCATTTTGTAGCAAATAAAGAAAGCACTGTATATTATTATAGATCTAGATTTTGACTTAACCAAAAACACTGATGAGAATTTGCTTCTCATTCAGTAAGAAATAAAGAAAGCATTATATTATATCATCATAGATCTGAATTTGCCATAAAGCAAAAACACTGATGAGAATTTCCGTCTCATCGTTTTAGTAACAAATAAAGAATGCACTCTATTTTTTTTCTTAAAGATCTAGATTTCACATTAAGCAAAAAAGAAGTCCACTAAAAGTGATCTTGTTATCATTGTAGTGGGAAATGGGCGGACACAAACAGATGGTCACACCAAGTGGGATAAAAGGGGAAAGTGCTCAAAAAGACAACTGCTCACTCACACATTTTAGGAGTGTGACCCTGCAACAGTGACGCCCGTTGCAGTTTTGAAGCCGATAGGACGGTCACACTCTGGCTTTTAGAGTAGGAAAGCCGGCGTCTAGTCTTCTCGGATAAGGACCAAAAACTAGGAGGTCCCGTGTGCACGTTGCGCACGTAAAAAAATCCCTTGGCAGTTTTAAAATTGTACAAGAGTAGGCCTAGCGGCCGCTGTCCGGGCAAAATTGATAGGAAATTCTACTAAAAAACATTAACAGTAACCATGAGGGCGTAATATAGCCGTAATCGTGCTGACACGCCGTAAAACACAAACTCACTCACTCACTCACTCACTTCTGTTACTATGTGCTCCGTTTCCCTCATGTACTGCACCTATAGCTATCACTGAATCACTAATCATGTCCACAAAGATAAGATAAGATAAGATAAGATAAGACAAGATAAACCTTTATTATCCAGATTTGGAAATTCGTTTTCACAGCATTTTTAACAATACAATGAAAAATACAAACAGATTAATAATGTTCACTCATACATACACATCCCTGCACCTATACCCACCCCTGCACACCACGCTTTACGTACAAGCATACCACATTAAGAAACACTGCTAAGGCGAATGGCTGATGGCAAAAGAGATCGCCTGTATCGCTCTCTGTGAGTTTTTAAGAATAGTATCCGTCTACTTCTTTGAGATCGGATTATCTGATGGAATAGGGGGTGAGAGCAGTCACTCAAAATTGATTTGAACCTACAGTCAGTAATATTGTGTGTAACCAAGAGAATTTTGTTTTTGCACGTTTTCTATACCATTCAGAGGACTATCCTGCAGAGGCGGAGAAATACTGCGCATGCACTATACCCTGTAAATCCGCCAAGGCAGAGCCGACGTATTCCTTCGCCGCACTCTCAAGTTATGCCATCAATAAAATTAAGAAAGGTGAGTGTAATCAAGGGATGGACAGTATCGTTCCTAAATATCAATACTTTCGATATTTACCAGTTTTGATGATGGTGTCATGTTAGGAGAGGAGGCGGGAGGGGCGGAAGAGAGAGAATTTGTTCACTTAATGGCAAGCTTTTTTCCGAACATTTTAAGGGGATGGCAGAACAGACTAGATCTAGAGTCTAGTGGCATTTTGTCTGTGAATTGCATGTTATGATTTTCATTGCTGTGATTTCGGCATTCAGCCCTTGTTGTTGTCATCGCGTACGTGTTTTGCTACCCACGGAGAAGTAGACGGAGTTTTGATGCTACATAGAAAATTTGGATTTTTTTTTGTTTTGTAGTTATATTGGAAGTAGAAGCTTGGCAATAGGGCATCCACCATCTACGGTTTTAAATTTGTTAGTGGAACTTTTTATAAACGACCTTTGGTCGGGGAAGGATGTGACAAGAATTGACTGTAGGATGTGTACAAATAAAATAATGAGGCAAAGACATAACATAGCAAAAACCACTCCCGAGCCAGTGTACTTTATCCTAGGTTTTTCGCAGCTGTCACAGACATCTTTTTCTTGCTAAAAGACACACTCTCATAACTTAGAATATCAGGAACCACCCATATAATAAAAGAACCGCCCCTTTCTTCTCTGCAGTCATACCCACATCGACCAAACATACGTGGCCATGTCGTATTTTGTAGATCTGAATTTAGTCTGTCAGTGAGAACGTCAAAGCTTTACACAGAGAGTAAGCTGATAAGAAATAATGGCCTGGGTGCCGATAAACTAGACCAACTGGTTTCTTATACGCTAGGGCAAGACACTATCTTAAGCCTCGACTTGCTTACAAAACTTTTTTTTTCGGCTAAGCAGCAAAGAAACCTTACCAAATGGGCACTTATTTTTTTGGATAAGGCAGCGGTCTTGAGTGTCTCGTCTTGTTATTTAATAATCTGTAGTCCACAGCCCGATATGTCAGCTCTATATCTCATTTATCAACATTATTTTTTGTCACCAGAACAGTAAGGGTAATACAGCTGACAACGGTTAAAACGAAGTCCACGGAACCAAAGACCTATGTTCGTTGTAAGCAACGTTTTAGTTTAGGCAGAGAAGCCTAAAAAGAGGAAAAAAAAATGAACGGGGCTTCTTAGTATAAGAATTTTCCTTCTGTTTTAGGGGTACTTTCGCTTTAAGCGTTTTCGCTTTAACTGTTGCCTATTGCATCTTCAATCAAGTCTGTGCTGTATAACTACTACTCCGATTCTTTTCACAGAAGACATTGACAAGATCCTGCCACGGTACAAAAAGGCCCTTGACGTTCATGAATATCTGGATGTAGAAGACATGTATAAGAAGGGGGCGTACCGAAATTTCGGTAAGGTACTGAACACACTCAGGACTTTTTCTAAAGAGGAGATGACGCCAGCGCTAAGGCAGATCAAAACAGTAAGTCATTCACTTAACCCCTTCATTGCCATGAATCATTCAGATATTCTTCAAATGAAAGAAATAAAAAAAAAAAAGAATTCTGAATCTTCCTGCATGTAATCATTTTTTTTTCTCAGTAAGGTACAATAATTGAAATCCAACATTTTTTCTAGTTCTGTCCTTCTAACCCTATGATTTTATAGGTCGTAGAATTTCTTGGGTATATAGTATTCAACAATAACAATAAGTTTATTCAGCTCAGGTACAGTAAGAACAAATGAGCAAACATGAAACAGAAGAATAGATGGCCTATAATCAAGGTTTTAATAAATCGTTTGTGGAAGGGTGAAGGTTATTTGTTGACGGAAATAATATCATTGCACTGGACAGGTCTGCATTGTGTTCTTATTCCCGATTTAGACCCAGTGTTGAGTCTTCTTCCTGGTCCTCACTGTGTCGAGTCTTCTTCTTGGTCCTCATTGTGTTGAGTCTTCTTCCTGGTCCTCACTGTGTTGAGTCGAGTCTTCTTCCTGGTCCTCACTGTGTTGAGTCTTCTTCTTGGTCCTCTCTGTGTTGAGTCTTCTTCTTGGTCCTCTCTGTGTTGAGTCTTCTTCCTGGTCCTCACTGTGTTGAGTCTTCTTCCTGGTCCTCACTGTGTTGAGTCTTCTTCCTGGTCGACTCTGTTATTGTTTGGTTCTATACTCCTTCTGACTCTCCTGGGAGCGCCCATCTTCTTTCTTCCCTCTCTCCTACATCTGTCCATTACTGACATCCTACGTGTGCTGTACAGTGTTCTTTCCATCCTGTCTCCCCCCCCCCCNCCCCTTTCCTCCTCCGTCAATTTCAGTGTCGGTTCTTTCATTGAACGTGTCATATTTTATGCCAACGAGTCTTTGTGATTATGAGCTTCAAAAAGTGGTCAAGTACATCTGGAGGTCCGAGTGACTGTGTGAACCCAGATACTACATACTAGTATGGGACATCCATGGTGTATCGGTCACTTTTTTTTTTTTTTTTGGAAAAAGCTTGACAGTCGAGAGGAGAGAGGGGAATAGGGGCTATAGACCTGTAATCTCTATAATATATATTTCTAACAAAAAATCTTTGAGTAGCACACAACAACAACAACAACATCAACAACAACAACAACAACAACAACAACAACAACAACAACAACAACAACAATAAAAACAACAAACGCTACAGAAGTACTAACACCTATCCCCGGATATCGTGAACTGCCACAGTTGGCTGGAAACATATATCCTCAAAACGCAGCGATTAGCACGTAGCAACACACTGCCGACCAGCACGGCTGCCATGAAGACACCGGAGGAAATCCGTGTGTTTCATGTGGAGACACAGGAGGTCTCTTTCAGTGATATCATTGGATAAGTACTTCTATAGTTTTGTTGTTGTTTTTTTTTAATTTCTGTGAGAGGTGGGGAATAGGCTACATCAAATTTTTAATGTCTATAATAAAGACATGAAAATGAAAAATTCCGGTCTCCGGCATCATCTGCATCATCTAAAGCCGATTTATAGTCTCAGGGCTAGGTCTGGTTCCCAGTGGTGGAGCGGCAAAATGATAGCTCTAGAATTAATGTTTAGAAAGATGCAATTCCCTGGCAAATTGGAATGTGTCCTATGCATCCATGCATATTATGAGTGGTTTCAAGAGAACACGTATTAAACACCATTGGGGGGGGGAGGGGTAGGGTTGGGGGAGGAGAAGGAACGTAGCGAAAAAGACCAGATATAAAGCATAACTTTCCGAAGGGAAATTTCATTCTGAAATATCGTAGACCAAATGCCGGTCTCTGGAGAGGAACTTTGCATGTACTGTAAATCCTCCCTAACACGGCTACCTGAAGTAGGCAGAATTCGTAAAACTTCAAGTTGGCAGATAACGCATTTTGTTAGGAAACCATTCATATGCAGTGTTCAATCCCATCCCAATTTAACTGCCTTTCCCTTAAAAACATGCACAAATTACTCTATGAATATTATTATCTTTGCTCCCCAGAACATTCAAGACCTGAAAGCCTATATGTTGCAACTGGCCCAGATCAATGAGAATTTTATGCGAGCGCAGCTATACATTGTCAGGAAGAACTTTGTGGAGGCCAAGAACGAAATGGATGAGAGAACATTAGGTGAGTCTACAAAAGATGTGTTTACGGTTGTCAAGACAAGTGTGTAGGCCAAATTTTTTTTTCTGCGAATCAGGTTACGTCCAGAACAGCAATAGAAATTGTCGGGTTTTTTTTTTCCGCGAGAATCTAATTTTCTACAAATATGGGAAATGTTTTTTTGCAAGCATCTAATCTCTAAGAACACCTTCATCCACTTTCGCAAAATGATCACTCCAAGATGCTCTTTGGAGTAAAATTAATAAACACATCACCTTGTATCAGCGCCTTTTGCTATATATTCCCAGTATAAGGATAACACAACTGGCTGTGTGATTTACGAACGATAGTTTAGAAGAACATTGAAAGACAAACCATTGCATCTGTAACTGTAAGGTCCTTAACAATGATCTGGAGGCAAAACTGACTACTCGATTCGAACTGAAATTGTTTTAAAGGTAAAGTAATGTTTGCATGCATTGTTGTTGTTTTTTTTCCCACCCCCTTTTCTTCATTTTTCGCCTCGCTGGTGCTTACCAATAATTATTTACTCTCTCCTCACTCGCAGTGACGACGGTGACCCATATCCCACTCGTGCTGAGCTTTTTTTCTCTTTTTGCAAGAAGTAGAAAGGCCTGTTTATGAAACCTGACCTTGATTTTACCTTAATAGTAATGACTGGAGTGTTCTAGATTGCATATATATTATATCTCCGTCACTGAAAATATCTGATCTCGGCCAGTTGCGAACTCTCTGGAAGTGTCAAAAGAGTTGAAGTCGACTATCGGGACTTTCTAGAAGTGCGGTGTAAAAATAATTATATTTTTATTTAATGGCGTGAGGTATGAAAGGTGTGTGGGAAGCGAAGGTTAAAAGTTTCGCGTAGCATTTCATAAGCCTTGCTTGGCTCTCTTGAGCCAGTGTTGTAAATAAAGGTACCGTTTTCTTCAGTATCAAAGTCATTATGTTATTCATTGACAGCGATAGTCAGGCATTCTGAGAGACAGCTGAATGATTAACCCTAGCTCCCCACCAAACGTCTGCGCTAAATCAACTCATCGCTGTTACTGTGATGCATATTTGCGACGCAAAAATATTGCCCGATTTGATCTCAAACATTCACAAGTAGACTATATCCCCGATTTATTTTCCTATTACAGATACGCCATTTTGACACAAAATGTGCAGCCGTTAGCCTCGTGTCAGATAATTATTGTAAGTACACATTCATCTGATCATCACTTACGATATTTTGGTTCTTTACTTTTGTTGTATCTCTATTATACACAGGAGAACTGGCTGACGATGCCCACATCTTTTCTGACAGCATCGAAAACAAGATCAAAACAATTGCCAGCACCACCGATCAAAGTATAAGAGACGTTCTGTACATTCTTCTCATCGAACAGTTAACCGGAAGGTAAAGTAAAGCTGTCACAATTAATAGAGAGCTTGCGCATTACAGAACCTTCATGACGGCCTCGGTGCTGAATGCACCTTTAGTAGCGTTCATCAGGCAGCGTTTATTATTCTTACGATGATAAGAGATCCCATCGTTAATGCGCAAGTTCTCAGGTAGTTCCCCTCCTTGCTTTTTTTTTTTGTTGTCTCATTTTCCATGGATGCACGTATTCCTGTCACCCCCACAATAACAGTCAATGGCAATGAGCGTAATCTCTAGTTTCACTGTTTCGCAACATTTTTTTTTTTTTTGCGGATGCATGTGTAAAAGTAAAACATTAACAACGCAGCTTAATAGCAAGCTACTCTTTATCCATGACAAGCTTCCTTGGGCTTTGAATACAGGGTGTTGTCTGCTGAAAGCACACTACAAAAGATAGAATGGGAAAATGAAGTTGCGTACCATGTAATGCTGCAACTTCTTTCCAGCATGTAGTTTTATGCACCCAAGATGATTCCCTAATGACACTCACAAGCAGCATAGAAATGTTTGACATACATTAAAAAAAACAAAGTTGGCTGTGTTTGAGTTAAGATTAAAGCCAGGATTAGGGTCAAGAACGAGGTTTGGGAAGCGAGATGGTCATTTGATATTGTCGAGATATTCCCTCAATAAATGTGCTTTCTCTTCCCTAGTTCCTCAGGATTTTGCCTCACGTTCTCCGCCACTTTCTCATCTGTTTCTCTTATGAGTTTGTGTGAATGAGTTTTCCCCCTGATCTTTCATCTACTGGAATATTTGAATGGTTAGAATTTGATCAGTCTCTCGTATGTCTCACAACTTTCGGTGAATTTGGAAGGATGTACAGCTGTTTTATGCCTCTGGCCTATTGTTGTCACTCCAACAGCATCAACAGCAGCAACAGCAGCAGCAGCAGCAGCAGCAGCAACAATAACAACACTTACAACACTCACAATAGTTGTAACAGCAAGAGCGATACTGTGGGCACTTCATTCGTTTAGTTTGCGAGGCTGGTGGGTAACTGTTTTATTATGTCTTTTACATCTTCCAATACTACAGCAACAGCAACGACGGCGGCAATGGTAGCAACGACAATAATACCAATTGTAGCTACAACATCATAACAACAAAAACAAGAACACTAACAACAACAACAACAACAACAAAAACAACAACAACAATCACAACAAGAATAAGAACAACAACAACAACAACCACCGCACCAACAACAACAACAACAACAATAACAATAATACTGAAAACACCTAATACAAGAGCAGCAACAAAACGAACAATGCAAAATGCAAATTCCCTCTTGTGTTTCAGGAAGAGAGTGATAAACTTGGGCCTTGAGAACTTCACCCAGCTAGTGGACGCCTACCGTACAGGCAAACCCTTGTTTAACTACAGCCTACCTGCAGACATACTGCCCAGTGATGCCATAGATGCAGAGGTGAGGTCGGGGCAGGGGCGGCATCGGGATCTCTCTTTTGTTGGAATACCTGCGCGTCTGACTATTGAAAGGGTTCCTGTCTTAGACTGATTGATTGTTAGATTTGTCAAGAGATAGGAGGATGGATGATAGGTAGGTAGGTGGGCAAGGTTGCTGGCTGGATAGATGAAGTGGATGGGGCGGTCGTGTGGTTGGATGGATGTTTTTTATTTGTTTGTTTTCTACTGTTGGTTATTAGGATTGTTTACATCAACAAATTTTAATTATTGTAAGGGGTAAAGCAAAGTCCTCTTTTTCATATTTTTCATTATGATGATGATGATGATGATGACGATTCTTCTTATATTTATTATCAATATTATTATATGATCTCAGAGTATCGTTCCAAAAGGGTTGCTGACGCAAGCTCTGGACCACTCTATGGTTGGCAAAACAGTGGGATTGTCAGCACACAGCCTTATGCTTGATTTAGTCAGTTTCTTGCAGCAACTTCTAGAGATCTCAGAGAGCGTCTACAAGGCACGAGCGATGTCGCCGGAGCAAGAAACTTACATTGATGTAAGAATGTTACCGTTGTTGTTGTTGTTGTTGTTGTTGTTGGTGGTGGTGGTGATGGTGGTGGTGGTGGTGGCTTTGTTGTTGTTGCTTTTGTTGTTGTTGTTGTTAATGTTGTCTTGCTGTTACTGTTGTTGTTGCTTTTGATGTTGTTGTTTTGTTGTTGTTGTTGTTGTTATTGTTGTTGTTGTTGTTGTTGTTATTATTATTATTGTTGTTGCTGCTGCTGTTGTTGTTGTTGTTGTTTATGATGATGATGGTGGCGATGGTAGTGGCGATGGTAAAGGCCATGTGGTAGCAACGTTATGATGGAAGTGGTATATTTTGCTTCAGTACAGGGGCCGGATGGAAATTGTTGATAACTCTTACCAAGAAGTTCATTGTATTTAAAAAAGAGTAGACCTCACACAAAGTTTCCTTGAATACCCATGTTAGACTAGATCTTTACAAGTGTATTCTTCTGGATTTTAATAAATTTTGATCTGTCAGCTACTCACAAGCGCCTACTTTTTTTCCTCGTCGAAAGTCCTAAACCATCAGACTGCTATTCGCAATGGTAAATTGTAAAGGAGATAATCAAAGTATTTATATTTCTAGAAAATGAAGGACAACGCAGTGCATTACACTAAACAGTTGATAATAAATGCGCCAGTGGCACATGGAAAAACTGTACTAATTATCGAGGTGTACTTACTAGCGAGGTCTGCCTGAACAAAAGCAATAATAATAATAGTATAAACGATTGATATATCATCTTAGCCCAGAAAAGCTCGGGGCGCTTTACAGGACATGCCTACCATCAGACACACATCATTTTACAACATGGGCTACACATGAGAACCCCCCACCTCCCACACACACACTCTATATTATAGGCATATAATAATATGCAAAATTTCACTGTAAGAAGAAACTGACATGCATCTCGAGTATGAGATGGAGTACAGTATCTACTCTGACAGATACGTCATGAAAAGATATTTCAAATGAATCAAGGCTGGTTGCATTTCCAATAAGGATAATTGTTTTAGAATCTGGATCTTAAATCTGTGGATGGTATATACAATGTAACAATAAAATAGAATTAAATCTATATATATATATATAATGCATACAATAACAAGGAATACAAGTTCCACTGTATTCATTTACCTAAGTAGGTGTCACATGTCAGGTGTCACTCCTTTTTATCCTTCTTTATGAACGGAAATAAACTTAAACGTGATGAAAATTTTGTTGGCACCTCTTTTTCTCAGAAAATTATATCGAAATGTAAAAACTTTCCATTTTTACTTTCAGGAAATAATCGGTAAATTCAAAGAAACCTGCTTTCAGTATCTGAGGGCGAGAGAAAACTTCTATGAAGAGATCATCGACTGGCCTTTGGCAAAATTGCAAGTAGATCTAGATACGCTCCAGACCAAGAAAGATAAATGTCTGGGCTATTTTGATGACTTTCTCAGCCAGATCGACCGTCTGGTAAATGTTGCCAACGTTACTGTGGATGAAAGCCTTTCCGTCTTCTTAGAACTCGATGAAATGCTACAAGCATACCTCGAACACTGGAACGTGACCAAATTTGAAGTAGCTGAGACCGCACTGAGTCTGGAGAGTGAGACTGCAAGAAGCGGGCTAAATGAGTTGCACCAAAAGCTAAATACCCACATCGAAACTATCGGAGACTTGTCGCCCAGGCTTGATGACTGTATGAAGTTTGAAGTGCTGAACAACGATAGTGTAAGAAGGTTTTTCATTGTCTCCTCAAAAGATTTGCACGTGGAAGATGTCGAGGTTATGCGAACTATGGATAACGTCACGACACTGATTAATCACAACTTTCAAAGAGTTCTCCAAATGAAGGAGCTCTATTTGAAACTCCAAAAACTTATTGACAACATTGCTGATGATATGAGGGAATTCAATGATTCGGCTGTACTGGACAATGATTTCTACAGGTCAGTATTTTGATGCTATTCTTATAATATAAGACTTCGGACTGGTCAGCCATGAATGACTACACAGTAAATCATAGAATTTTAATGGAACTTTCAAATGTAACACATTCGTTTATTTGAAACCTAGACCACAACTATGGTACATGGGCGAACAACATAGTACATGCACTGGCAACGGGGACAGCACACCATACATATACGACGTAATAATCTAGATCTACGTATGTTGGCCAAATATAATTATGTAATGAGTATACACAACAATTCTAGCCTCATTCATGCACACCATTTTTTTTAAGGCCTGTCATCGCGCAATGCATCATTCCTACCCGCTCGCTGCAAACATCTACTGCTATTTACAGGATGTGTTCCCCTTTACTTTAGTGGCATAACCTATCGGGGAGATTCAGATCGGCGTTCATAAACAGAACTTAGTAAACATCCCATAAATATAAATAGTAAAGCTTTCTCGAAATACAGTAACCGATAAGTATGTATTATCATCCACATAATACTTATAGACTCTTACCCCATTGGCTGCGTGAGAAGCACATGTCCGTTCAAACCTTATACGCCCCGGATGTAGCATTCTCGTGACGCATACGACGCTCCCCTGCATCTTATTTCCTATATAGTGAACTATTCCCTTCTTACTGTGATACGATATAGCCGTAATCATGCTGAAGCGCCCTAAAACACTCACTGAAACAAATTCATATAGAGGCTAATGAGCTCATGGTAATACGAGGCGCTTAACCTGCGATCTATTTTTGGGCTGTCTACTTTATTCGAGAGTCTGAAGAAGATGAAATTACAGCTCTTACGTGTAAATATGCAATGCAAATGACAGTGTTAAAACACCACCTATTACACATCCTTTGCACAGAGTATGTTCATTCTAACTCAAGCACAGTGGAATCAGCTACACAGACATTGAAGGGATCAGGCAAATGGTTCACATTAACTGCATTTCAAATTAAAAACAGTGCAGGCTTCAATGATAACAACAGAGCAGAGGATCTGGTCAGTTTATGGTGACATCGGCACTTGGAAACAACAAGACGCAGCGATTAATACTGTACGTAGGAAGTTTTAAGACATTTTGGCCACCCCTGAATAGCACTTCTACATTGCTGTGGGTATAGCACCTCTACATTGCTGTGGGTATAGCACTTCTACATTGCTGTGGGTATAGCACCTCTACATTGCTGTGGGTAAGATTGTTCAAATGGACCTGGGCGATCGTTTGTGTGAAATTCCGAATGTTCGACCTGGTAGATGCTAAGCTCTCAGCGTTTTATTTAAGATTTTGCTCGTGTGCAAAATGCAAGTCCCATAATATTCTTTGGCTCATTAAATTTGGGGAACAAAGATAAGCAACCCATGTGGATTTTTCACAGTCTCGATTTCGGAAAACACACTGTTTAACCCAGATTTGGTGGGAAGTTCAATTTTGCATAAACACGGGTATAGTCACAGATGATATGGCATAGGTTATTTGGTCCTAAATGGATTTTTAGAATTGTGTTTCCCAGGGAAGGTGGGGAAGATTTTAGTTGCGTGGGTATCGACCGGCATATCTTTTTCCCTTCTCTTTCACAAATTCTTTACACCATTGTCTTCCTCTTCAATAAGTATATCATCCTCTTCCTACTACTTCTTTTACTTTCTCTCATTTTCGGTCCCCTTTCCCTCTTCCCTCTTTTTTCTCCGTCACTTTCTCTGTTCTCCTCTACTAATTTTGAGAAGTGGCAACATTTTCAAGCCTTTAGGTCAAGTGATATTTTATTATAATGTCACATTTATTCATATCGCCTTGCTTAACCCTTTATTTACTGGATCGCCCGCCATCGCTCATCCCTGAGTTTTACTTCATCGCTCATTCATTAAAATTTTTTGTTGCGCCTTTGTTGATCTTGGCTGAGTTGTACCTCTTGACATGGTACCTAGAAAAAAGCAGAGAGGGCCTAGACTGCCGTGCAGTGACAAAACACTGCATAATCGTAATTTTGTTTGAGTATCTTACGGTCTTTTTTCATTGCACGGCTGGTAATAACAGGGTTAAGTACAGAGCAAACTTTTCATGTAGTGTAAATGTAATTTTTTTTCACATTTTATTTCAGTACCAACTTCATCTTTCTGGATATTTTCTTCACCGACATCAGTTACACAGTGACTGAACATCAAGCTGCCTATGACATCGTCAAGCTTCTGAGTAAGTTTCGTCTTCCTAAGTTTATAATGTTTTAATAAGTCACCACATTCATTATTTTGTAACAAGATGCCAGAACAAGACACTACATTCATTATTTTGTAACAAGATGACCAGACCAAGACACCACATTCATTATTTTGTAACAAGATGACCAGACCAAGACACAATAAAGATAGACAGAAAATTCTTTTATTCGGAGAGCATGGTAGCAAAAGCTGTTTAAAGGAAGATTACATGAATACAATACACTAAAACGACGTATACATGTTTCTCATGCACTCTATTTCCACTCACCTACCACTTTCTCGTCCAGCTGATATCCAGACCAGAACATGATTTCTGGATTCACACCTTAGAGTCTAAAGTCGTCTCCCCTCTCAACTCCTCTTCCCCCTTTTCTCTCCCCCCCCCCCCCCCCCCCCNGGGTAAAGCCTGTGAAGTGTGTTGGACGAAACTTGCACCCCACTCCAGAAGACATGTTGTATTTTCTCTCAAAGAAGTTACACGTTTGACTGGCTATCATATTTAGGCTCTGCTCCTCCTTCCTCCCTCGACCTCAGTTATGCCCGAGCGCGGCAAACCCACCGTACTATTTTTTTTTTCATAATTTCAGGTGATATTGGTGGCTCTATGGGTCTTCTGGTTGGGGCAAGTGCCATCTCGCTCTTTGAGTTCTTTGACCTCTTCTGCGTTATCGCCGGACTACTCTGGAAGGCCAGTCGTAAGTCTGGAGAGCGACCGGTCAGTACCCCTGCGGCTACAGGCGCGGTTCAGAGGTTTTGAAGACAGACATTAGCCTTTTAATGTGGAGCAGCGTGGCCAAATGGTTGCGGCGTTGGACTCGAGATCTAAAGGTTGTGAGTTTGATTCCCGGTCATAGTTATATCGTAAATGCCTTGGGAAAGCATTTTATTCATAGTCCACGCGTCTGTAAGATGGGTACCTGGCTATAGGCAGTGATAGATATTGTCAGAATACTAGTGATCAGCGTCTGTAAATGGCAGGGGTACTGTATGTTTCCTGGGGAGTTGAGAAAGTTCTAGAGCGATCTGGCCTGCTGGGGTAATAAGGTAATAATAGTGTAAGCTTGAATACGAGACTTATAAACCGGATTGTTGTTATCATTTTAATTGAGTAACTCCATAATAATATGAGGGAGCTCTTTTCTCTGGGGTGGCCTTCCTGTTTAGTCAAAAGCGCAAGGGAAGAAAGAGACTCCTGTGGGGAGATCAAAGATGGCGGCACTTTTACCTTGTTCACACCCCAGCTGAACGCAGCAAACAGGGATTTCAGGGAATGCATCAAGAGTCATCCTCCCAAGCTGAAATCAACAGGTTCAAGACAAAAACGAAAAGAGATTGACACAAAAGCTCGGAGATAAAGCAAAATGTGACTTGCATGTGTGCTAGCAGCTACCAGAAAAATAGACATGAGACTTGTGTCATTCGAGGCTCTGCACACTGAGGAAGTTCATATTTCAACGATTTTATATTGAATCGTTTCTTTTAACTCATTAGTGGAGCCTCTTAATCTATGTTTTTATACTCTTGAATCATAAGTTCAAATGAATTTACTCCATTCCCGAAACAGTGTTACAATTTTTAATACGACTTTCAGTGGCCCTCTTATCTAATTGCCACTGTTATTATCTTTAACACATCTGTTTTCCTTCTTTGATGTATCTGTATTTTGATGTATTATTGTATTCTCAGGTTTAAGTAAATAAGCCCAAGTGATACCGGCAGCTTTTCCTGGTGTTTTTCCTTTTCAATATTTCAGTCCTCCAATGTGTTCCATTTTTGAATCTTCGGTCTCTCCTGATAAAATTTCTCCCAGCCGCTCTTGAGAATTGGTTGACAAAAATGTTCTGAGTCGAATTTTCACACTCACTTTGTACTGGTGTCAATACTGCTGTGTTATTAATCGAGAGCTTGCTCATTAACGATAGAATCTCTTACGAATTACCATTGTATGAATTCCATTAGTTCATCCGTGCTAAAGGAACCCGAGAAGTTTTCAACTTGCCGAGTTAACGTAATTCTCATGATAGTAAATATCCCATCGTTAATGCGCAAGTTTTCAGATAAGTCATGTGACTGTCATGCATATTGCCTGACATGATTATGACAAGGTAACGTCTGGCTACAGAAATAATGCTACATTACTGAGGCTGTCAAGATTTCTCGCCAATTCTAGATCAAACGAATATACGTGTACTCTCATATTTGCATGTGCAAGGAAGTTATATTTCCCTGGATTTTCTGTAATTGAATTTGGCATCAGAAACTCCTTTTTAAGCTGGACTTTGTTCGTGAGGATATGCAAAAGCAAAGCATATTGATGAGCTAGAGTGGCTTTAGAGATTGGTATTGGTACGTCTTTGCAAGTAATATGGCTCGAAATTACCATAGCCTTGAAAAGACCAAGACAAGGATCCTGATATATAGATTTGTCTAGCATTTTGACCTTTGCAACCAGAGCAGATCTGTGGATACAGAAACTGTAGAAGATGATCAAGGCATATCAGCAAGGTCCTGAGGATATTGTCCTGTGGGATCGTCCTCTGAAACTGTCCTACTGGACAGTCTGTGGAGCTATCTTTTAAATCTACCCCGTGGGACTGTCTTAAGAACATCTTTGGCATCTATTCGCACCGACTGTATACTTTTACAAATCATGCGGTTAAATGTATACCCTATACCCTATTTCGTGTTGGGGAAAAAAGGTGCGGTGTTGTCGCCTAAATTTGTTTACATATTCCTTTCGAAAGCAGCCACCTCTTCTTTTGACTTCGTCCGAATTTTTCTTTAGACTGGTTTTGACAGCATGCTAATAATATACATAAATGCCTAGCGCTTTATTTTTATATTCATAAGTCTCAAATTGTGATTTAAATCGGATGCTTTTCTACAACATACGTCTGTTTACATACATTTACACTCTGATTAGGGATCCAAGAAAAAGGGGATTATATACATAAGCGGATTAATAGGTTTATGCACAATGATTGATTTGGCCTGGGAATAGATGCCAAAAATCTAGAAACTATCTTGTAGAAATGCCCTTTTAAACCTGTCATGTGGAACTGTCCAGTGAAATTTTTCTTTGTAAATATCCAATAAAACCATCATATTGAACTTTTCTTTGTAAATACATCGAAACTGTCCTGTGTAAATGTCCTTTATAAATGTCCTTTGAATCCGTTCTTTGAAATGGTTATGTGGGACAAACAATGCCAGTGATTGTTCTTCCCATCTGTGAAATTCTCCAAGATTTTCTTTCAGGCCCGACTTCTTTCTTATGCTCAACAAGTTTATATGATAAAAGTTGCCTGCCCGTTTGGTCGTTTGTGAAGCCATTTTTCTGCTCCTGTAAAAAACTCTCTTTGGGACTCACTCTAACACGAGAGATATGGGGAATCATCGTCATTGTTTCTGAGTGATGGACTCATCCCAGCCGAGATTTAGACCGAAGTACTCATTGCGAGGATTCGCCGACGTGACGTAATTTTCTTGACTTGAATGGAATGACGTAGTTCTGTAGATAATTTTAATCATGGGGTCACCTAGTTTAGTAGACATTGGCAGGAACAAATTCCATGCAAGTAGAGTAAACAATCTTGTCGTGCTTTACGAAAGGATATTTCATATCTTGTGAGTAAAAAATGATCTGAGATGTTAACATGAAGATGAAGGATACATTATTGTCTGTCGTTTTGAGAAATCAGGCTGATATGTGGATTTTATTTTGGATAATATTTTATACATCCCACGTTATGTGACATTTAATTATAATAAAGATTTATCTCATTAAATTATAATAAAGATTTATCTCATTGGGAAATAAAGTTATTTGATTCCAAACCAGATTTTTTGTGTCTATCAAAAGGCAGAAACTGTGTGTCAAACAAATTCTGCTGTGGCAATAAAAATTCCGAAGATTTTGCCTGACTTACATGGTGGACCTTAACGTTTTAATTTGGATAGTCACTTCCTGAATTCACAGCTATACTTTCCATTGGCTTATAGACGTGTCTAGAGCCTCTGGGCCTTTTTTTTTTGGCGTCATCATTTTTCCATATTTTTCTGCTGCGGGGCAATAATTCTTGACGCAAGAGTCAAACACATGAGCCCTCCTCCTTGCTTCAAACAGCACATACAAACGGTGTCATTACAATGCACTTAATTACAACTGAAACCAACCCCGGTAAGAGATCAAGAACAATGCGTTGGAATGCTCCCTTGCGGCCATATTTTTGCCCCTCAAAATGGTGGCAGCCGGAAATTAGCTAATCAACCGTAAAGGACCGAACTTTTAAAATAATTTTAAAGATAAACAGAAACTGGTTGCTCTAAAGTTAGATTTTTTCAGAAATTGACGTAACTTACAAGGTGTTCTGCTGGAATTGTCTTTAGCACAGCTCTGCATTTTTGGAAACAACGGCATTAAAAATAATAACGTCACCCACATTCGCCTAAGTCATATTTTTAGGTTCTGAGAAATTAGCGCCCTCGACCTGCTGCACAAAGCAAAACAGTGAAGCAAATGTGGGTTCGCTTGTGAAACTGGAATGTAAACACAACTCAGAACTGTACACTTTTACTTATCTATAGGAAAGAAAATAATTAATGGAGGATCACAGTATATATAAACAACTCAAATTTATCCAACAAACAAAACAATGATTTAAGCGAATGTGGATTGAGCGTGACAATAAGGGAAAATTCACTATAAGACATTCACAAATTGATGAACAAAGTGTTTTAAAAACATCTTTGTTTCCTACTGAATGGATTGTGTCCAGATTTTGCATAGACTTCTAAGCCAAATATGTCTTAACAAATATGAACCAAAAAAAAAAATCACATCGTCTCTGTATCTATAGCAAAAGTTTGTTTTCATAAACATTAAGAAATATACTATAATAGGTAAGTTTCTCAGCTATGCATAGTAGCACACTATGAAACTTGAACATGTAAACATTAAGGGGGGGTGCGCCTTCTGAAAAGGGGGTGTAGGGGTTAAAATATCGAAATTGGGCTTTTGGTATTTTTAGACACTTTGACCTCTTCTGCTATGAGGAAAATAACCTTTGAGGCCAGAAACATCCGTTTTATGCCCTGAAAGGGCACCTCTAGATGGTCATCTTAGCCTTGTATAAACGCGCTATCAAAACTTCAAATGCGTTTTTCTCAAAATGTTGTTTTTCTCCACGTTTTCCCCTAAGGCTTTTTTATTTCTATACCGACTGACTTCAGATTTGGAATATATCTATCCCATAAAATGTGTTTCAATAAAATGCATCCTTTTTTCTAGATTTAATTCACGTTTTTGAAAAAAAGTCGATTATCTGGTGGAAAATTGAGAAAAATACACATCCGTCAACACACATATTTCAAAATTTTTTTACTGACATTGTATGATAAAGAAACAAAAAACAAATGCATTTTATTATTTTTATAGGGCTATTTTATAAGTGTACAAAATTTGAAATGGTCACATTCAAAACTCTAGGAGCCTTAGGCTTTTGAAAATAGCTCATTTTCAACAAACGAAATCCAATATGGCGGCGTTGCCATGGCAACCGTACACAAAACAAAAACAAAATCCACATTTTTCCTCTAATTTGACTATGCTGAATCTGAATTCAAAGCTTAAAAAGTCCCTAGTTCAAGCATTCACGATTTCACTCCCAGGAGGCGCACCCCCCCCCTTAAAGACAACTATTGGTACACAATGTCTCTGTGTCTATGATAAAAGTTTTCTTCACAAACATTATGAAATAAACGGTGAAATGTTAGTTTCTCAAACATTAAGAGCTGCTCACAATGAAACTAGTTTCCAGCACTGCAGTTTGATTATCTCCTATAGACCTGTTATTTTTCTTTATAGACCTGTTATTTACCTTTATAGACCTGTTATTTATCTCCTATAGACCTGTTATTTATCTTTATAGCGAATAACGAAGCAAATAGCCAAAGTGATACAAAACGATGCTTGAATATTTTCCTTTTACGATTCGTTGCTGTAAAAATACTAAATATTTGACAGAGTGAAATGGCGATTTTTTTTCTGCTAACGATTTTTAAGAAAACTTTTGCCACGAACACAGGATAAAGAAACATAAAATCTTACCCGTTAACACATACTAGGTTAGGGGCCCATGTATAACAGTTTCGAAGCAGTCCGTCCATAGGATAAAGATATGAAAGAAAAACCTTGTTCATTTATTTGTGAACGCTCTAGAGTAAGGATGATGATAATGCTATTTAATGATGACGATTGTGATAATCATGATGGTGATGTTGAGATTAATGATGATTATCTTATTACTGGTGATGATGATGATGATGATGATGATGATGATGATGATGATGATGATGATGATTATATATGGATTTGGATTATATGTATTTTTAATATATTACTCATAATCAATGATGATGATTATGATGATGATGATGGTTGAGCTTTTAATTTTTCTCAGTTTTAAATGATGATGATGATGATGATGATGATGATGATGATCATGATAGAAAGATGTCATTATTTTATGCCTGCTGAATATAGCACCGGCCATTAATAAAGTTCAAAGTCATTAGCACAATTTTCTCAGTTCATCTGAGACGAGATGAATAAATTTAATGTTAATGATAATATTTATACTTCTAGCCCTGCTCTCAATGAGGGATTTAATTGCAAAGTGGGGTAATACGACAGGCGGCACTCACGTACATGGGTTGTTTTTCCGCGATTGTCGGTACCGAACAGTTATACGAATTACATATTCTCTTAATTAAGACACAAAAAAAAATCACATGAAAGAGCCATACAGTTTGTTCTCTTTCTTTTCTAAACGCCTTTCATAACAAAACCAGCGCAAAATCATGTATTTGGTGTTCCTGTGAACATGCAAGACTGAAGGACTTGTCCCAAAAACCACAGGAACAAGTAGTTCCTTGTCCTTTGGAAAGATGAAGCGTGTAGTGGTATGACAAACTAGCGCCTCAGTACTCGGGCACATCTCATGTCATGTAGACATTTTTTGCACTATTTGATCAATTTAGTCTCTCACTGAGAGCTGGGCGTAATGGTGTAATTATCGTCATTAATAATGTTATCAATGTCATCTCAGAAGGACTAAGAAAATTAGCAAAATGACTTTGAACTTTGTTAAAGGGCAGGACGCTTTGTTAGTAGGCAGAGAATAACTTTATCATCCTCTGATCATTATCACCATCGTCATCATCATCACCATCATCATCACCATCATCATCCTTGTCGTCGTCGCCATCAGCAGCATCATTATCTCATCATCGTCACTGCTTTCAACATCATCATCTTCATCATTAAGCTTTCATTAACAATATATTTCAGATGTCGTTTCTTCCAAAGGCGTAGAACAGTGCTGAGAACAATTTCAACAGAATCCACGTCGTTACACTCATTTCTGAAACGTACAGATTTGACAGAACCAGTTTCGTTTTATCCTTAAAGAATAAATTAAATCCTGATAGAAAGAACCAACATTAATTCCTGTAAAGTCAAAGCTTTCAAAAAAATTAGCTCAATTGACGTGACATTTTGTTGGAATTGCCCAAAATCTAATTCTGAATTTTCGTGAATGCCTCAGCAACAGTGACTAATAAAAAAAAACACCTTACTTTTGAAGGCATTAGAATAAAAAAAAATTAAATATTTTCCGAATAAATTTATGTCTTTTTGTTTTTTGTTTTGTTTTCTTTTTGTTTTAGTTTACTTTTGTTTTGTTTTGTTTTTGTTTTTGGTTAATTTTTTTGTTTTGTTTTGGTTTTGGTTTGGTTTGGTTTGGTTTGGTTTGGTTTGGTTTGGTTTGGTTTGGTTTGTGTTTTTGTTGGCAGGCACGTTAGTAATCAGAACGTTTCAGAAACAATCGATTAGTTTGGTGTGCTTCTACCAATGGGTCATTTTGCTGAAATTAACTCCAGTAAATCCACTAGGTGGCGCTCCGGATAATCAGGTATACTTCGCATTTTTCACTCTGTATCCCAGGTAACTTTAAATCTCAAAATCATATCTACTTCATAATTCCATGTAACAAAATTCAATCCTATGATTACCGGAGGTACTTCGCCCTATTATGCGAAATTTGCTCCCTCCCTCGCCCCCCCCCCCCCCCCC